>JAHQIW010005449.1:0-48924 GCA_019055375.1 Parelaphostrongylus tenuis | reverse complement strand
AGATTTGGCCAATCAAAGTCTTTTAAGAGTGACTTCAAAAGCTGTCGACGGTCTTCTCAGAAAGGATGTGGAAAAGGCTGAGCTGAGTAGAGCCTAGAAGGAGACCTGGATACGAGGTTGCAGTCCACAAAGCAACTCTCATGTCGAATGTAGATGTATTGGATCCACAGTAACTTTTCGATAATGAACATTGGAGCTTTGTAGATTTCGCTGTTTTTCATGAGTTTATTCGTCTGCTATTTTTATTCCTTCGTGTTTACTTTTTGACTTGTCTGAAGATAGACTTTTCGTACGTTAAATGCGTTCAGTTTTGTTTGCATCATGGTATCAAACTGATGCCACATCCGCACTTTTGCTCTCACAGTAATGTCAGTGAAATCCTTATTGATGTAGCATACTGCATATAAAACGCCCATAAAAGTCTCCAATGGTTTTCGATAATTGGGGAAAAGTGATAACTCATTCTCATTCGCTGAAGAAGAAGTTCTCATAGGAGTGTTAGCATCATTTGAAACTTTAAATCTCCGGCTAAAGCCGTACGTGACCGATTTTTCGAAACAACTTAATAACGCTGTAAAGTCCAAAATAAAATTATGTTTCACACCACCGCGCGTTTTCTTATCTCGCTTATAATTCGTTGAAGAAAACTCCTTCTTGAATGTGCTAGTACTCTTCTGATAGACAAGTTCCAAAGAACTCAATAATGTGTTTGCTTTTTGGAAATGCTCTTTGATAGCGTTGAGGGAGATAAAGAAACATTTGTTTTCTACATCTCGCAGGAGGGAGCCCTTCCTCTGCACTATTAGTAATCATTCGATAGCGTAAGTTTGAATGATTACAGCGCTGTGATTATTCCGGGGAGAGACCATTTCACTGCCCGAGGAAAAGTGTGATGAGGAAAAATAAGGTCGAGTTTCACATGTTCGGCGAGCTTGTACGGGCCCACATGAGCTGTGGGGCAGAGCGATCGATCGATGACTGGATGAGTTTGACATGTGAGGTGCAACTTGGCATATAATTGCAAATCTTTTCTTCTCTCTGAAAGACACTCCGAATAAAACGATTGACCAAGATACTGCGAGATTTTCTTTACACTTTTATGTGCTTCTCTTTCTTCCAACAATTCATACAAGTCATAAAAATGAAGGTGCCTGGCTGTTGTGCAACATAGTTTCATTTTGAATTTTACAGCGCTATGAAAGGGTGTTTTGAAGAGCCGGTTACGTGCGACTCCAGCCAGAGATTCACACTTTCGAACGATTACGAACACTCCTATGAAAATTTCGTGTAAAGTGAACGATATCGATTATTGATTTGTTCCCTTATACCCGATACCGAAAACTATCATTCTTTATTAATTTACACGTCTCTTCATCACGGTTTATTAGCAGATCTCAGCTAATCATACATTTAACTGCTTTCCTCGCATTTATTACACATAAAGGTTTTCGAAGATTTCACATGTTGCTTCGGTTGTTGCTCAAAGACTCCGTCTTCCTTACGAGTGTCAAAAAATGCTGGCCGATATGATTTCCCTTGCAATTTCGCAGGTAGCTGAGGTAAGGCGTTCTTTGAGACGTTCGTCGATTGACCACAAAAGAGGGTTAGGGGAATAGCAATTTTGAAAAACCTAGTAGACAATGTTATCCTATCAGTTACCGATTAATCAGAACAGGTGTCAGTGTATCTAACATCATCTCAGTTCTTGTTGGTCCGCCAATGTTGTGTTGGCTCATCTCAGTTTACACCGATAATTCTATATCGTAAATTCTATTAGGTAAGGATTTTTTTAGAAAATGAGCTCTTCTGGAGTCGAGGACATGGAATTCTTCTTTCCAAATGAGAGAATAGCTTACTATAAAGTTGGCAATGACATGCACTTTAGAGCATGACTCTGAACCATCTAATCCCAATATTCGAGTGACCTGATTGTAGCCTTATCCAAGCGTTAAAGTGCACAATACGGTTCACACATAAACTCACTAAATTAACCACCATTCCCCTCCCCAATTTACTGTAAAGTAGCAGTCCAATTTGACAGAGTTGGCCGTCACGGCAAAAAAGGCTGAGTCCATCTTTTGAATCTGCATTTACCTGAATGAAAGCACGAATCCTTTCTTAGGCCCTCTCATAAAATCTTCGCGACAAAGCTGCTCTTCAAATTGGCGATAGTTGCTCGATCAGTAAAGATCAGACTTCATATGTCTATAGAAAGCTCTGCTTTTTTGCATAAATCGCATAATCATATTTGCGCAATATCATTCCGGATTCAAACCTCAGACAGAACAAAAGCATTGTATAGTTTGAGTCTCGACTCAAAAATTCCGATGTAGCAGTTGTAGCCCTAAATATAAACCAAATTTATTACGAAACATCTCATCTCATTAAATTGACTTGGCTTGTTTGAATATTTTGTGTTTGATAACAGATTTTTTCAGCAAAAAAGAGTGTTAATAAAAGAAGTGTTAGGGCTCGAAAGAACCGGAGTTTTAGCCTAAGACAGCGAAAAGACAAAATGTATCGTTCAGGCATGGAACTTAAGTATTTGATAGTCTCTATTGTAATCCTTGAACTGACTGTAGACCAAGATACTCTGGATGGAATTTGCAAGCAGCCGCTATCTGCACATCACGTGACTCCTATAGAGGTCACGTCGTGGCGCATTGTTTGGCACTTGGAGACATCCCAATGTGGCCTCGTGACTCCTATCTACTCGATGTTATGACTTTGGTGAAGATTTCGTCATACGCTGTTGTGTGTTTGCTTCTACAGCATAACAATGAGTCGTTCTTTCGTATGTTTTTAGACTCTTATTTGAGATAGTGCTACAATATCTAGATATCCACGTTATTTCAGACTCCTGCAAAAGATTTTTCGGATGTTTTGACTAGTCCTCAACTTGAGACACATCTGCGTTTTCTTCATTGCACTAATAGATTCTCAGCCCCGCCTTGACACTATGTATTTTCACTCTCTTCAGTGCAATCACTCGTACCTTTGATAGCAAAAAATCAACACATATTGGCAATACTCATTACCCAAATGCTATACGTATGTTAGTCTGCAAAAGAACTCTACACTTTTGAGCTTTCGAAGAATGGAAACTTCAGTACGTTTTATGAGTCTCGGTGATCACTGCACTGATAAACCGCATTATTTCCAGAAAAGCTGGTGATTGTTTCAATGATTGCAGAGATTTTCCTATCTTTTCATGTTATCTTATTCCATCGGTTGAATCAACGTGCTGAATATCTTAAAACAATCAGCCGATTAATGACAGGATGTGACAACGTCACAAGTGTCGTTGCCATCTTAGGGGGCTGAGGAACCTAAGAGCAGGAAATTCATATGCCATTTACAATAACTAGCAACTCCTTAGAATGACGACCTGAAAACACTTTGAGTTCACCTATCTCGTGGCTATCCAGAGAAAATCAAAGTCGACAAACACTAGCGATCATGTTGATGATAGAAAAACTAAAGTAGATGTCGAATTTGCATATACAAGCCTGGTCACCTCTTTGGATGGCGGCTGCTCAATTACAACGAAGGGAATAAAGTGATGGGATCCGTATAACATTTGAACACGGGTAATCTAAGCTTCTTGATAGCATCTCCTTTTTCTTCGCCTGATTAATAGGTACGACCTCAATATTAAGGCTCCAAATGGTTAACAGAGTTGAGGTTGAAGTACCGTATCATATCCTTAACATAACCTAACTATTTTGTTTTCATTTGTCGATCCACTCCACCTTCCATACACGGGCCAATATTAACTTTTTACTATGTCCCAGCCATTCTGCTGTCGATGTACAACCACCGAAACCAACCTCGCACATGCTTCGAACTTCTCTTCAGATTGTGATTTAGCATGCAGATACTGCTCTGACCACCGACTGTTAATTTGACCTTGCCTGAGGCAATACGCTGTCATGTTAGGTATGACAAATTCAAGACGGAAGTGGAGCCAAGTAGACTGTATGTATGTGCTGCTGAGAATTCAACTCTTTGTTCTTTACACTTTTTTGTTATTTCACTTCACACGACCCGTCACCGCGATTTATTGTCCGGATCCCAGCACTTCTTGTATTCGACTCCTACCTTATTTAGGAGTTTGATTATAGATTGCAAGAGTGCTGGAAGAAAGGATCGAGCTATCGTTTTGGTTTATCGCCCTTTCTTCCTGATACACTATCACAAACCACTGCGTTATGCCACTCGTTATTCACATAAGTAAGTCTATTAGGCGCTCTCTAACGAACTATCATGATCATAAAATACACTCCATAATGGGTGTGAAAATGAGTATCAAATTACTATACGTACTCCTATCATAAAGCGAGGAAGTAGTATCTTCGATCATAGCGGAGGACGGGTTTGGTTTCAGCATTCACCGCGCTCCCTAAGCTCCTCATTTCTCCGAAATCGAGGAAATGTTAGCAGTCTCTTCAGATAGAGAACGGTCGCCGAGCTCAAAGTGGCAACGTTCTTCCTCAGATATTTGAGGACTCAAGGGAGATTAGATGGACTCGACCGGCAATCCACGGGATCTACAAAAGAAAACGGCAATCTCCAAGCAGCGGAACGAAAGCGATCCATGAAAAGTCCCGACTACCTTCGGGGATGATGATGGATGCGAGAAAACGAAACGAATGCACGAGGTGCTCGGGGATCCGTACAGTCAGTAGGAGGACGGGATAGAGCTCTAAAGTCCTTGAAGAATGCGACATGCATTTCTCTTCATCCAGCATTATTTGAGGTGATCAAGTGAATATGTGGCCTTTACAATGATCGCGCAGCCCTTCCAATGTATCCAGTTAGTGCTGCTATCCCGACAGGCGAGTTTGGTACCACATCACCGACCCCGGCTGGACAGGTTTGGTGAGCTTTAGCGTGGGATTGAACCACTGACCATTGAATTGATCGAGCAGCTACGTGCCGTAGAGCACTTCTAACCACTGCGCCACACCCACTCTTGTGAAGACGCGTACTATGCAAAACAAAACTGAAGAAACCAGTCTAGATGCGCGATGAAACAGCCGGAGTCACAGAAGTGGTGATCATCGCCCGTGACTTTCAATGTGGTTCCGCTCGAGTTACAGTTGTCGCATTATCGCTACGGGACCAGCATCATGCGTCGGATGCAATTTGAATTTCGAGTTTCCCGCTTCAGTCAGCTTGGCGCGGCATTGTGAAAATCGTACCGACGCCACCTGGCTGCCATGATCCTCCGCTTTTTTTATTTCTCTATTTCTCTGTGATCTGACGATTTCCAATACTTTCTGGTGTTATTGATTGATTTCTATCCGGCTATTTTAGTCTACATAGTGATCGTGATGTTCTTCTCGACAAATCTCCTCGTCGGTCGCAATGCGAAATTTTCCCTCGTCTGGTCGGTGTTTTCTATCTTTCCTTCATTTGCTGATTTCTTTAATTTCTTTCCAAAAAAATACTTTAGAGAAATGTAAAAATTTATTTTTGTTTTATTCACACGACCCGTCATCACATTTTTTTTTGTGCGGATCCCAGCACTTCTAACATTCTATTCGTTTTCTTTAATTCTTCTTGAATGCCGTAGAATAGTGGTGAAGAGAGTGACCTTGCAATCTTGAAATAGCCTAACTGTGGCGATCCATAGGACGTTGACTGTCGACAATCGGAGAGCGTTGGGGGACAGAACTCGCGTCTGAGCGCGCCGCAGCGAGCATCCACAACCACTGGGCCACAGATCCCGACCGGTGAAAAAAAGAATTAGAATGACAAAGTAAAGCTGAAGTTAGAAAAAAAGAATCTTGAACGATTGAAGTGAAAATATTGTACAGAGGTAATTATAAAATAAAATAGTAATGCAATATCTAAGAAGAATTGGTTCAAAGATATCTATGGTAGGCTGTGATATAATTGTATCATCATCAAAGTGGACAAATGATCCTACTTTGTAAATTTGGGAGTATTTCATATCCATCTTAGTCGGATTGAGTAATGGAGTACATGTAACGCAGTGGATAGAGGTGCTCTACGTCGCCCAATAGCTCGATGGTTCGTTCCCGAGCTTATGGCTCATCAAGCATAATAAAGTGAAAGCGAATGTTCATCGATATACGGCATTCGAAGCTAGGCCAGTAGATGACCGATCGAGACTCTGTATCGCTGAAAAACTGTCAGGAGAACAGAAGTTCCTGCCTCTAGTAGTGCCGTAAGTTAGCGCGCACCTTGGAAAAGGTGAAATGCGCGTTCGGTCCCACGTGAGGTTCAAGGTTTTATAAGTTGCTCAACGTTACTGGATAAAATGTCTATTTATTGCGATATACGTCTTTATTAGGAATTTATCTAATCTACTTACTTTGATGAAAAAAATCAGATTGTGCGCCTTAGACTCATTCGTTTCAGGAGAGCTGCGACATGCCCATCGAAGAAGCTGCCCCGGAAGGCTGTTCTCAGCTTATCGATCCCCAATACATGGTAGGGTTTCAGTCAGAGCATCTATCAGCCACCTATGGATATCATCCAGTCTGTTAATGGAACTTAGTCGCTTTGTCACAACTCTCTAATCATTGTTTTAGCGATATTTTGACGACTATGATATCAGCATTAAACGAAGTCGATCTCGATTTACAGGACATTTTTTTTCGTTCCAGCCGTGAAATCCTGAAGTTCGCCCAACTGAAGCTGGTGCAGAAGCCGGTCAGCTGTCCAAATTCTCCTTATATCTTCTCGGGCAGCTCGTCTATGGCGTCACTGTGATCTTCAGCAGACAGATGACGATCTTCGAGTGTGAGTCTTTTGAGAGTTTTTTTTTTTTGACGAGTATCGTCTGGTTTAATTCATCTTACTACTTTATAGTGGACGTTCGTATGGCGTACGAGAGCTGTAAGAATCTGCCGGTGGAAATCAGTGACAATATGACTTCAGACGGGTGTGTTTTCGATTTATTATTTTTCTCGGTACTTATATGTTAGATGGCGACAAATATTTGAGCCGATCTCATTCCTCTGGATAGGAACTTTTCATAGGAATGTTAGTCAACATTTGAAAGCTCAAATCACTGAGTACAAGTCCACGTTCGGCGGTTTTTTTCTGAGGCACCCTTTTATAATGCTGTAACATCGAGAATAAAATTGTGTTTCCCACTCGCCTTTCACCTTCATTTTCACAACGAGTGCAAACATTTGGACGCACGAAAAGTTTATCAATGTGTAGACAATTTTCCGTACTATCAGAACCATGCGATTTTACCCAGAGTTTCTGTCGATACGATAAAAAAATCCTCAATAAAATAGCAGTAGTTTCCGCCGTCTTAAGCATATCGCGCTAGGTCACTATAGAGCTACGCGGTAGATCAGACGATTGCCTTACTAACAAGTCGTCGCTGTGGCTTCCCTTTACATTTTACTCAGTTATGCTCCCTTTCGGCGACTCTTGTTTACCGGCCAACTCACAGAGCGAGGGGCGAGGGGTGGGGACGATCGATCGCGTTGGAGATTTACATGGGATTTTTTTCCCGCATCGACGACAAACTTTAGATGAAGACGTAAATTCTGAGACTACGGAAAATCCTGTTCACACTCATTTGTTTTTCGTGCCCTCAGCGAATTATACGCGTAAAATAATGATGGCGAAAATCAGAAGTGGAAAAAAAATCTATTCCGCATTTTACAGCGTTACAAAGCGTTTTTAAAGAGCCGATCTCACGAACTGCAGTCAGAGATTTAAGCTTTCGACTGTTTACTAACATTCCTACAAAAAATTCCTGTCCAGCGAATGCGATAGGAATAAAAATTTGTCGCCTTCTCACACATAAATATCCATTTTTCTCACTTGAAGGTGCTCTAGAGTTTGTCAGATCTCTGCTAATATAACGTTATAGTTGTGAGATAAATGTTTAGTGGCGTTACTGCAAGAAAAAAACGTCGGCGCCGTTCGAAATTGGAGATTGCGTTGGCGGAAAATGCTCAAATTGATATTGAGGAAAATCCGGTAAGGCTTAAATCTCCAGAGTTTCAGATGCAAACAGCTTATGGGATTGGCCGCCGTTCCCTCTACAGAGTACATACCCATCACCTGTGCCTTTGAAAACCAAGTATTGGAGTGATTTAAGTGATTTTCAAGATTTCTACTGACTTCTAGTAGTAGTGTGATGTTTCGGATTTACATCTACGATTATCGATTGGTACACAAAATATCGAACACAGATGAGAGTTGAACCAGACTGTCATCCTTACCACGGCGTGTCTACCACTACACTTCCAAGGCCGCAGCTTTGCTACTACCCTTTCTTTGACATGAACTATTGTTGCTGTCTGCGACTTAAACTCAACATGTTCATGGGGTACGAGCATATCGGCATTAAACCCAGCTGAGCGGACAGCTTTTTCCTTTACAGCAAAAAAAATAGGGAATTTATCCAGATTTTACATAGAGAAATGGCTGTGAGCTCAGAGACAGATAAGATAATTCATGTCGAAGAAAGAATGGTGGCAAACCGACTACCTCGACGGAGTAGTGGTAGCATGCGCAGGTAAGGATTGAACGGAGGTTCAACTCCAACTGGATTGGAATTTTTGTGTGTTACGCAATATTTTTAGACGTACATCTGCAGAGAATAGCATGTATTTTGCTCTCATTGACAAGATTCACATCGATATCTTCTGCAGATTTTAGCAGTACATGAGAGCACATTTCAATAAGATCATACTGATAGCAGTCGTAATCAAGGACCTTACTTTCACTAGATAAATTCTATAGATATCGATGCATCGTATACTAAGGAGACCAGATTTGTCCATCTTGCACGTCGCTCTGACATCACGATGTTCGATAGTGAGCCGGTGATTTGGCAGCGACCAGACGTCTTTCACGAAGAAGGAGAGCATCCCCCGATTGACTTTAGCAAGGAGCATTTGTGAGTCATATTTAAAACGATTCTGGAAATGCTGTGTGGTACAATTCTTATCATCTCAGTCTATTTTCATTCCTGGAGGCGAGGCCCTCTTCGCTTTTTCAGGTTTTTCGTAATCATTCGGTAACTTGAATCTCGATGACTTTCATACTGGGCATATTTTTTGAAAGACCTTCGTAGAGCGTTATAGCAACGTATAAGATCACGTTTCACACTAGACTCGTGTTGTTTTACTCGTTTAAAATCTTTGTTTGATCTTTCAGTTGATTTATCGCCGATATATGGTAGCATGAATTTTCAAAGCCTGGAGCCAAGTTTGGTTTTCGAAAAGATCTTTAGAGACTGCTAGAAGACGCGGAAGAATATTACGCCTCGCACTCCTAGGTTTATGCTAAGACCTCATACGTGGTTTATTTCGAAATTCTAACGGAACTAAAACCTCAAGCTGAGAAAACAGTTATCCAATATATAACCAAATATTGCTCTCTTTTGAAAGAGCTCTGAAATACTGTGCCGGTGCGATTCGAGATAAGGGATAATGTTAGTCGAGTGTGAAATACAATCTAATTTCCAGTGCTACAGCACACTCCGAAGACTTCCTTAGAAACCAAATAGAGTACTAAAATTGTAAAGATTCAAGCTATCGAATAACTAATAAAAGTTTGAAGATAGAGCAGAAACACCTTTCTTCCCAGACAGTTCGAAAATGGATTGAGACACTGGAAAAGGATTCGTTTTCTAACAATCATTCGATGAAATTCATACTGTTTTCATTTTTTAGTATCAATTGGAGTGATCAGTTGTCTATCCAGAGCTCTAAATCATCTCAAACTTTGCAGAGAAATGAAAAGGTATGATCAAAAACAATGAGTCGGCTTTCTGTTTGTGGTGATATCGATATGCTTTAAGATTTCTGCGATGGATCCTAATCTTCTCGATGAAGAGCTGCCACCATTTCCACTTCCAGAAGCATTTTTGAATATGGATCGCGAAACTTTCCTGTCAGTATTGTGAGAAATAATGTTTTGAAATTCAGAAGTACTTTTGAGGCATAGAAAATTCTCTACCCTCAACTGTTTCGGCTATTTCCATCACATTTTGCATATATTTCTGGTCTCTACTTTGCCTCTTAGTGACCCTCTTGCACGGAACTCACTATTTGGTGGCACGGAATGCTCACCTATTGAATATTTCTTAGTATACCCTGCATAACATTCTCCATGTTGCCTTGTCATGACTGGAGTGCTGTTGCGGTACTCGTTTGGTCAGGTGTAACCTCCCATTAGCTGTTTTGTGGGGGATAGCTGTTGTTCGATTACGTCGCCCGTGATTCATTATAAAATTCATGAAAAAAGGCGTATTGAGTAGAAGTGCATCATTAAGAGATAGGTAAGAGATCTGCACATCTCATGGCGCCACTGAACATTTGAAGTTGAGAAGGTTTGTGAACACTTCGTGAATACATAAGATAATCTCGGATAGATGGGTCCTTTAGCCATTTGGGATGGTAGTTTGACGCTGCGAGCTCTCGATTTTTCTTAATCAAGTTTTTTTTTTGAAGAATTCAAGGATTTTTGAATTATTTTGACATACCAGATTTTGTACATACTCTGGCATATTTTCGGTGCATATTTACGTGAATTTTTTACAATCATGGAAAACCATTTTGAGCTATCGAATAGCCTTTCAAATTTCAATGAAAGTTTCTGCCTGACGAGAAAGTTCAGGAAAAGCCAGTGTATCATTATGATGCACCTAGTTCCTAACCCTTTCGCGCCAGTTGATGACAGCAAACGGCTTCGCACTGGTCGCTCGCGCGGCATTCGGCGTCATAAACCTTGCACATGGAAGACGCCGTCTTCACAATATTGTAGTATCGTTATAAATTCTTTTTCTGTTCCTTTCATGCCGGACGCTGATAGCAAGCGGCGTAGCGCTGGTTGCTCGAGCGACCTGGAAATGCTGCCTGCTTGCCTTGGCCCGAGGCAGGACTCCCGCCATTGAATTAGCTAAGCGGGATGCGACGTCGCGCGCACTTGTGCTTTGTTGTGCCATGCGGTACCAAGGAGTTCTCGTCAGTGAAGAAGATTTCGTCTTTAGTCAAAGCAAACTATGAAAGGGGAAACCTCACTAAGGCTATTCATAATTGAAACAATCACAAACGAATGGAATGTTTGCCAAAAATGATAGCGCGCATCACATGTGATGCCTCGTCATTGATAGTTCTCGAAAGTTTTTGCTTGCTAGTGAACTTTACGAACGGCACGTCTATAAAACAACTTACAAATGAAAATCAGTTTCTGACAATGATATGACATGTTTTGAGTCGTTAAAGTCTAAGTACTAGACAGGCGACTGTTTCATTTTGCGTGGACTCCTCAGTAGTACAGTTCCTCGGTTAAGCCGACCCCCTTGAGGCTCTCCTCCCCTATGAATGAATGGACACCGAGTAATAAATCACCGAAAGCCACGTAATGGTTTCCGTGATCTTCCAGGGAGTAGTGGTTGAGAATGTGACTGTTAATATAAGTCATACCTTTCCATTCGACCACTTTTTCATAGACCGTGCTCAAAACTACAACACTCTGATAATGATATGACATATCTTGAGCGGTTAAGGTCTAAATGCTAGACAGGTGCCTGTTTCGTCCTACGTTAACTCCACAGTAGCATAGTCTCTGCAGTGTCAGGGATTCCATCACCTGACTTCCAGTAATCAATTAGTCAGCGTCGATTCTATCATAGAGGAGTATAGCCTCAAGGGATCGCTGAATCGAGGGACTGTGTTACTGAGAAGTTCAGGTAGGACGAAACAGGCGCCTCTATAACACTTAGACATTAACGGCTCAAAACATGTTATATCATTATCAGAGTATAATCGTTTTTTGAGCGGCATCTCTAAAGAAGCGGTCGAATGGAGATAAAATCAGATTTTTATCGTACCGCGAAAGGGCTTAAGGGTTAAAATGTTGGCTCATTCAACCTTGCGACGAAAAACCGTTGATACGTTATTTGCATGTCGTCGTAGATCACCACGTTTTCACGTTCAACTTATCTTTCATTTTCAATTATTCTTCTCTGCGGAGACCTTATGGGGATATAATTGCTTTACTATTCAGAGGTGGAGATTAAGCAAATGAAAACCCTTTCGTGTCGGTTGATGATAGCAAGCGGCCTTGCGCTGGTCGCTCGAGCGATCGAACTGGTGAAGCTGTCTGCTTGCCTTGATCCCGAAGCAGGGCTCCGCGATTACATTATCTGAGCTAGACGCGACGTTGCACACGCTGGTACAAATTCTACCAAGAGGTGCCAAGGGTGTTCCCGTTGAAAGGAGATTTCGTTCTTGGTCAAAGCGGAATATGAACGAGGAAACCCTAGCAAGGCTGTTCATAGTTAAAACAATCATAAAACAATGAAATATTTATCAAAAATGATAGCGCATATCGCATGTGATGCCTCTTCATCGATAATTCTCAAGAATTTTTGCTAGCTAGTGTACTTCACGAACAGCATGTCTCTTTCTGATCATAAGCGGACAAATGACAAACCGATGTCATTCGCTTGGGAGAAACTTTTCATAGGAATGTTAGAAACAATTCAAAAGCTGAGCCTTCAGGTTACGGCCTTACGTTGCCGTTTTCACAACACAATCGTAACGCTGTAATATTCGAAATAAATGATGTTTCATGAAACCATGTGTTTTTTTTTTACTTTTACCTCGCTTATAACAATATCCTTCCTTAGAGTGCTAATACTCAAACTAAAACACAGGCTCTAGAGAACTCAAAAATGTGTTAGCTTTTCGAATAGCTATTTGATCTTTTGATCTTCTTTGGTCCTTTGATTTGTGCTCTGAACCTCACCGGACAGAGCTTTTTCTCTAGACTATTAGTAATCACCTGATAGCGTAATGTGTTTAATTCTAGAGATGTGCTTTTTCTAGAAATCGGATTAGCAGGGATAATAAAATTGAGCTTTACATTCTTGACAAGTTGTTTACCGGCTATTCGACAAGGCGATGATCGTGGCAGGGGGTGTATCATGGGGCGGGCGAGACGGAACGATCTATGTATTGTTATTCAATCGGGAATCTCTCATCCATTTTGGAAGGTGCTTCAGATAAAACGATTTACTAGAATAGAAATTCTCTACACACTGATATGCTTTTCGGCATCCTGCGAATTATACGCGTGATAAAAATAAAGGCGAAAGGTAAACATGAAACATTAGTTTTCATGGATGCTACAGCGTTATAAAGGGATGTTTTGAAAAGCCGGCGACATGGGGCTGTGGCTTCATGAATCAGCTTTCGATTTGTTATTAACACTCATATGAAATGTTCTTCTCCAGGAAATGAGATCGATTTCATTTGTTCCCTTATAATGAGAAGAAACAGCGGCACCACTATAGAATAGTTTTCCAATAAAAACAGGTTTTCTTTGTAACGCGAATAGCTTAGAAGGTTGAAATGTTGACTCATCCGACTTTGCGATGTAAAACCCTTTGATATCGTTTTTCGCATGTCGCTGTAGGTCACTACGTTTCCAGTTTTGACTTATCCTTTGTTTTCTTTATTCTTCTCTGTTGAGATCTTATGGGAATGTGAATACCATATTGTTCAGGGCTGGTGAACAAACAATTGATCAAAGATCGCTGCCAAGGCCATCTCTTGAGATTCGTGAGAATGAGGTGAGTTTCCTTTTCGGCGTGGGCTTGCTTCATGAACATTTTTGTCCATTAAGGCTTTGCTGTTTTATATGAGGAATTACAGTTGATAACTAATCGTGAGCCGTCACCCAAAAGGCCCAGGACCGAACAGGACGCGGATGGATATCGAAGAACGGAACAGACTCAAGTAAGGGCGAACGTACCAGATGTTACCCAGGTAATCGCATACTACTTCTACCTAATTTTATTCTTATCCTCAGTTCTTTCTTACTACTACATAGGTAAGATGACCATTATTGATATTAGGCTCCGGTGCTCCAACCATCTTTGGAACTTAGCGCTTTGCATGAGGAGGATGGCGCGACGGATATGCGGCCGATGCGACGAAAGCGAGTTGTTCCAGTAAAGGATACAGATGACTTCACAATCTCATATGTACTCATCTTTCAATTTCTATAATCTTTTTCTTCTTTAAGGCAATGAACTTAGCAGGAAATGGTTTCAGGAATCCATGAAAGCACTGCAGCAGGACTATTCATCTCTCTTGAAGAAAAAAGAAGAACTACTCGTGAATGTAAGGGAGCTAAGGCGCCCTACAGTTGAAGAGCTTCTACTGCCTTATCCAGCATATGCTGGAAAAAGTGGGTTATCTTCGGTTGACTACTTCTTTTGCATAATTTGATAGCTTTCCGGCTACAGTCCGTTCAATTTGTTTTTACTTTTGCTTTCATATAGTGTAGGATTGGTGCCATATGGTTGTTTTCTTAGGGTTTCCCGTTGCGTGCAGAGAACTGTACCGAACTCACCACCTTGACAAAATGACCTATGAGCAGGCTATAGCTGAGGACCTTCTTGCACCAATAGATCGAGGTCCAGCTGATCAGCTATGGCGATATCAAAGAAGCAGCTCAGAATCTTCTATGGAGGCAGGTTTTTTCGAGGAAGCTATTCCCATAATCGATGTGTGCATCAGGACAATGCCAACTTTCAATTTTATTACAGAAATCGGAGGACAGGATCGTTCCTGGGATTCTATTTGTGACTGGAACCCCCGATAGGTTGATTTCGTTTCTTTGCGAATATAGTAAACTTCTCATAAACAAAGCGAACTGCGGTGTAGACGTTTTTAATTTTCAACGTTCGTGGAACAGACAGTTCTTACAACTGGATTGATTCTTTTGTTTTTCTGTGCCTTTTAGGAGTGATTTGATGTTATAAATACGTACGTAATGGTAGTGAGTGTTATGCAAAACATTCGGCATCAGGTGGGAGTTGAGCTCGTGTTTCGCCCATACCAGGGGCGCGAGCTACCACTACAACACCGTTTAGCATACCAGTTAGTACGCTTAGATATGTTCTCACGACTGTATCTTGGAATAGGAAGTCGGAAACCACAAGGACTCCTGCGAAATTTGAAAAGTCAAATACCTCCTTCTAGTAGTTCATTATGTATTATGACATTAACATCAGTTTGATTTAGGTTTCGGTCAGATCGTCGTCACAGACCGTCTTCTACCTCAACAGCACAGGTATTGTACTCTTGATATCATTTGTCATTAATTTAGATAGTTGTGTTGTCAAAATCCACTGTTCTTGTCACTCCCTGACCTATTACAACCCGAACTGTCGCTCTTCTCAGCTGGCGTCTCTTGACGCTAGTGTTCTTGACTGATTCGATAATCACCTCTACTTTAACGTTTGAAGATCTGCACAAAATCCTATGCTGGTTAGCCTTTGTTGAGGAGATCGGTATGGTTGTTATACGCCAAGAGTCGCCATCAAATTAAATAGAATGCCAAAAGAGGTCTACATCTCACATTCTTTGACGCATGAGTAAACGAAATAATTAATCTCAGTGTTTGAAATTGATTGCAGTTTTCTCACTGTTGCACTTGATCTTACTTCACTTGATCTTATCTGATCTTTCCTCTCTCTTACGTTCATATTGGTCTTGTGACAAGTGACCTCATTACCAAATGTCTATGATTCACGTTCAACTGCACTCGCATAGGAAAGTGTGCTGTTTGTTAACAAAGTCTTTCATGCCGAAAAAAAACCTACATATAACCAGAGTCTTTTCCAAAAGAATTTTGTTTCCAGATAGCGCAACGTACACTGACGCCTGGCCTGATAACAGCTACAGCTACGCCTCAGAGGTTTTTTGTACTTTATATTTTTATTGTTGCTGTGCAATGTAAGATCTCCGTGGTTTAGGCCCCATGGATCTTTAGCTGATGAGGGAGCGATTGAGCTGTCTGTAAGGATCATCATGACTTTTTTCGTTTAGAAGCAAGTTTCTTTATTCTTCTAAGACCATCTGTTTTGAGATATTTTCAGAACTTTATGCCGCTAGATGCTTTGCCACGCGATGCCGATACGTCGCTTCCGGTGAACGGTCGTTTTAGAGAGTCTCGGAGCTCGAATTTTGAGTTTGCGCGCCAAATGGGTCGTGGCACGAATGAATTTGGTATGATTTAAAGAGTTTGTTCCATAGTGAAAAAAATAAAAATTCTTTGCACCAGAAATCCCTCGACGATCACCGTACGACTTTTTCAAATCGTTTTCCAGTCAGTCAACCTCGCCATTCATAAACTATTATGATTTTTTTGCTCTGAAATTTTCTGAATGTAAATGACATGTCGCAGTGCTGGGAAAGCAGTGCAGTAGTGGCTTATTTGGAAACGTAGCCCAAGTTGTTTCCCCATTCTACACTCATTTTTGAGGCGTTATCTTTATTCATCTGGTATTCTGTTGTTATGTAGGGTCCATTCAAATTGATTTGTGGTTGTGACTTTTTCAGAACCAGCTTCTTCATCAACTGAGGCTTTCTTACTCCTTTCCTTGTGTAGTGAATTTTTCTATTTGTTATCGGTTGTAAGGAGCCATATCTTCCGTGAACGGAGAGTCGAAGAACAATGGTCTGTCAACACAAATTCCTTTCTCCTCCAACTATACTTCTACCTGCGCTATTGAACAATCTGACGATCTTGTATCGCCTTGTCTCAATCCTTATCATTCGGAACAGTAGACGACCAGCGAGGAAACGCTATCCTTGTCATACACTGGTGAACATGTCGATACCATAACTGGTAAGTGAAGAAGGCGTACAGAACTTCACTGAGCTCTTCTGCTTTTCAACAAATCCTTTTTTGTTAGCGAAGAGTTCCACTCACGGTGGATCTTCTTGGTTCTTTGAATTTCTGATATCGTTACAGATTTGCCTATAATGTGCATATAATATATATAGATATATATATATATATAATAATATAATAATAAATATAATATAGTGTGAAAATCCTGGTCGGTTTGGTTGCAGAATTGAATCAACGGAAATAGAGTTCGATGCAAAGCACTTCCAGTCATTACCATACCAGCTGGTGATTATGTGATATCATTGTGTTTATGTCTTGTCATTTCAGAACGTCGCCCTTCATCAGTCCAGCTTATAGACCCACCGGTCCCTCCTATGGACAGCTCTCAGCAGCCACTTCCCTCTTCCTCTGGAAGGTGTGAAATTTGAGTCTCGAAACCCTTTGGGTATCTCAGTTTTACAAAAGTAGATATAGAGTGTTAAATAATAAACCTTTTTAGAGGCGTGGCGTTGTCACCTTATTCGAAAGAGCTGTTTTTTTCCGAGGGTGGTCGTCATCTCATCAGGTGGACATGAATTTCGAAGTTTTTATATATCCGCAAATCTTTTTCTTTGCACTATATCTCTTAAAACTTTATGTTGAATATTTCATCAATGATTACTTTATTGTGAGGTTTTCTTTCCAGTGCACTTGCGGGCACTGACAGATTTGTTGCTCTGTCGAAAATTATCCCTCCCTCAACGACGTCGAGAAAGCGAGCTGTTACGGTTTTTTCTACTCTTTTAAGTGAGTTCACTTTCAGACTTATTCAGTCAGCTTTCTCAGTGCACCAAAGAAGTGTTGCAATTGCTTATTGGCTATGCAGTCCTTTCGGCTATAGTCACTGATTGGAGGAAGCGGCGCCGCGCTGACTTAACGCGCTTCAGCTGGCACGATAGACTTGGAGACAATGCTCGTTATTCCATTGTGTTGTAGCTTGATGATAAAATTCGGAGATTGATCATCAGTAGAGCAAATTATGGCTATTATATGGTGGAATATGACAGAAAAGACTTCAGTAAGGCTATTTATAACTGAAACAAGACGGAAATAATCATAAAACATTGACTTAATTGTCGTAAATGATATTGCACATTTTCCGGAAAGCAAGGTTTTTTGAAGCGGCATTTTAAAGCTATCGAATGACTACAGAAACATGGATTAAGTTTCTCTTCGGAAGAATTTTGTTTTCTAGTCGAAATATATTAGATTTTCGGACTTAATGTATTTTTCTTTTCACTAGAATGATCCTTACAGAGGTCGCTTCTGTGATATTGCATCAGTAAGTGATGATAAGATTTTTCAGACGCTCGATTCACTTAATGAATTTCTTTACTTCATTGCGGCGCGCGCAATACAAATTCGCGCGGATACGCACCGCCGTCATTACAGTAACTGAGTGAAACACCACGCAGCGCGGCATGTTGCAAAATGTAGCGCGTGATAGCCAAAGAATTAGGCATTTATGATTCTTTATTACATGGCTTCAAAAACTGTTAAGGCCTTCTCGGAAAGGATATGGTAGAGGCTGAACAAAGTGACGCGTACGGCGAAATCTGGATACGAGGTTGCAGTCCGCAGAACTCTTCTCTTGGCGAATCAAACGGTGGTAATTAGATATTGGATCTCCACTGACTGTGAATTGAGAGCATCGTAATTCTGTTGAATTTGTCGTTTTGTAAGTTTATCGTTCGTTGTTTACTGTTTTTGTTGTTAGATTACCGAACTTCTTGTGAATAAATGGTTGTGTTTGGCAAGTTCATAGGAGATGTTGTTGATGGTTCACGAAGATTTGTCGTCGGTATGATAAACGACGAGGTTAGATAGATCTGTTTCTTCAACTTTGACGGCAGTGTTGACTGCACGACAAATGCTGCTTGTCGGTACGAATAACGCATCGGTTTGAGATGCCCTGCGGTTTGCACATGATCGTCGGATGATTTCCGGGACCAAGGCTCATCAAGCCGTCATTCCGTTCCTGCTCAGCCAGTTTGGAACGAGGCCTTTCAAGGAGGACAACGTGCATACATGAATGGGATACCGTCAGTATGGGTAGATCATCGGCACAGACAAAGATACTGACTTTAAACGTTCGCTCTATGTTCGCAGTGCACTATTCTACCTCGTACATGCTCAAGAAATGGCAAGGTATGGAGAGTCGGACCACTTGAAAACTATTTCTGCATTACAGATTCGAAGGTGTTCATTGTCTTATTGTTAACTTTCGGATGTAGAGAGAATAGATGATGCCACGGAGTGGATTATCGTTTCATTTACAATCGTTAGTATAAGTCATTGACACGTGACGTAAGTGGGTTAATATGGAAACGATGTACAAATTTCAAAGCATGCTGCATATTGCGATAAAACGGAACTATGAAGAATCCAAATGTTAGGTGTCAAAACACGCGTTGCTGCTATTTTCGACAAATGTTAGTAAATTTGCGATTTTCAATGCATTTGAAACGTTCCGAAGGTAGCAGATCTCGGAAGAGACTTTGTTCTGTAGCTATTGTCTTCAAAGTATACGAAATTTTACATTAAAATGACAGCTTATGTGCTACACTAATATTAGAGCTTGCCTTGGCAAATTTTCCTTTCGCTTATTCTTTGTTCACTCGTCATTCACGGTAATGATCGCTAATAATTCTTGGTAATAAATACGATAATATCAAATAATCACGTTGCAGTCATTACGTTGTACAGAGATTATCGGTTTACAGTTGTACAGAGATAATCGGGTTACAAAGATCACTTATTACGTTGTAATGATGAATAATTCACGGTAATGATCTTTTCGTTTATTCTTTGTTCAGTCGTCATTCGCGGTAATGATCTGTTTGAATATGGTGACGTCCACGAGACATATTCCGTAAGATTGGGTGGTGTTCTCAAGTGCGATTACAGCTGACGTACGTACGCTATACCTTTTGTTCAGATGGTCGCCCGAGATGCGAACGGTCACTTCCCTTTGCGCTATCATGCTCTTTCTTCACAGAAATAAGGTTATTTAGGCACCTTCTAGCAATCTATGCTGAACATAAAATACAGTCCAAAATGGACCTGAAAAGAGTATTGGATTGATGTAAATGCTGTCACCATGTAGGGTGCGTGTAGAGAAGAAGTGCTTATGATAATCCCGAGCACTGTTTTGGTTGGAGCCTTTCCGCGCCCACTTTACTTCTTATTAGTTCAGAGTTGAAGCTCTGCAAGAGCGTTAGCTATACGACATATGCCGGTTATCGGTATGCACAGAGCATCGATTTGAGGTGTCCTGCAACTTTCGTTTGGTCTTCTGTTAAATCTCGGGCCCTAGGCTTCCAAACCTTCCATCCCTTCACGATAGGCAAATTTGGAGCTAGAGTTTTCTGGGGGGACAGCATTGATGCATAAATGGGATATCGTCAGTATGGACAGGTCAGCGTTACGGACAAAGACACTCACTCAGAATGTTCGCTCTGACTTTACTCAAAATGTTCGCTCTGACTTCTACCTCATACATGCTCAAAAAACACTACTTCATTGAGCCATGGCAAGGGCAATGGAGAGTCGGACTACTTGACAACTATTTATGCATTACAGATTCCGAGGTCTCCATTGTACTGTTTTTCATTTTTCGATGTGGGGACAGTAGAGTTTGTTCAAAGTCGGTTGTTGTTTCATTAGCTATCGCTGTTATGAATCATTATACATGGTGTAAGTGGATTAATATAGAAAGCATATACAAATGTCGACGTATGCTGGATATTGTGGTCAAACGGAACTAAGAAGAAAGCAAAAGTTAGGTGTCTAAACATCCTATGTTGCTTTTCAACAAGTGTTGGCTAATTTCGCGAGAGATCTTTAGTGCATTTGAAAGGTTCCGAACGTAGCATATTTTTAGAAGAGACTTTGATTCATACCTTTTCCTTTACAGAATATACATAAATTTACATTTAAACAACTCAGCTTATATGTTATATTAATTTTAGTGCTTGCTTTCGCGCATTTTCCTTTCGCTTCTTCCTTGTTCAAACGTCCACCACAGTATTGGTCTGATTAGAATATAGTGACATCCACGAGACACTTTTATTTGTATAGTAGCATATATAGTATAGAAAGTATAGTAGATTAAGAGTTTAAAGGAAGATGTTGAGTTTGGTAGAGTTGCTTTTGTGTGGTTATTTTTAAGGGAATATGGAATACTGATTTTTTTTAATAATCAATTTGTTTCCATCTGCGATTGCAATTAACGTAGGCTGTAGCATTTATCTAAACAGTCGTCCGAGAAGCAGGTGCTCTCATCCGTTTCGAGTCCATTACACAGTTTTTGGTCCATTTTTCATCCTTTCATATTCCACATCTCGCCCAACTGTGGATTACAGGTTCCAGATGCTGCTGTAACGAAGTATCTTTGATAATCGGGTGTGCAGTGCATCACTGTCCCGGATCAACATCTTTGCATTAGTAAAGGTTTTTTGAATCTGCGAGGGATCAAGGAGTAGTTGCTTTGATTCGCAAGCGTTGTAGTGTAAAAAATCCCAACAGACAGGAAAAATCTGGCCTCTACTCACTTCCACGTCCAAACTGGTCCTGTCAGATTTTTCACCAATTGTCTCTGATTTCGTTTTGAATTCACTTGTATAGGAATTTGTACGATTTCTCCGACAAAAGTTCTACACGTCGAAAAGACTTTTATGAAATCAGTAAATTTTTATTTTGAAATTGTTTTTAAAGGCAAAATACGCTTCGACACGTGGATAGATAATGGCCATAGCTACACCTCAGAGGTTTCTTGTATCTTATATTTTGCTATTACTGTTTATTGTAAGATCTAACTTGTTTATGACCACTGAATCTGTAGCTGATGACAGGCCGACTGAGCTGTCTGCAAGAACTATAACGATATTTTTTTTCTAGAAACAAGTTTCCGCCTTTTTCATGAAACTGTTTGCTGTGAGAAACTTTCCGGATCCCATGCCACTTGATGCCGATATATCGGTTCCAGAGAGCGATCCTTGTAGGAGACTTCGAAGCTTGATACCTGAATTCCCGGTCCAAGTGAAACGTGGAGGTGATGAATTCGTTAGAGAATTTCTAAGGAATTCACTATACAGTGAAGCAGAAGAAAAACTACTTTGCTATAAAGTTCCTCAACACTATACGCCCTTCCATGTCATTTCCTAATCGGTTGACCTCATCGTTTATAAACAAATGAGGATGCTTCCTTTTTTCCCCGTACGCCCATCTTTCACATGTAAGTGGCATAGCACAAGACGAAGGAAAGATTTAATCAGCGCTTTGGTTGGAAGACTAAAAGTATCCCACTTTGTCCCTTATACCGGACGTTCCTTTTTGAAGATTCTTAAGTTTTTATCCATTTTTCGCAGTGTTGTAGTGTTCCGAATATCCAAGGAACTGAGTGGTAAGCAAAAACTCGATATCACACTGTAGGTGAACCAGTGTTCCACCCACTCCGAGGACACGATCTGCCAAAACATCACCGAAGCTCCACTTTTCCACCACTAATTCTTCTACAACTTGCTATCATGGCTATAGGCCAGCAACCCGTTAACAAGTCAGGCCCCCCTATGTGCACATTGTTTCATAATCCCACTTAAGCAGACAAGAAATATGCTTACATAGTACACATGATTTCTTGTAATTTTATTGGTTGTTTTTACTACTTTTACTGTTGCTTTTAAGGCGTAATGATAATTCATATAATTTTCTGTTGTTATGTAGGGTGTGATCAGAATGAATTGCAGCAGTGATTTCATCACAATCAGCGTTCATTATGAAGTGCACTTTCTTTTTCCTTTCCTAGAATAGGAAATTTTTCTCTTCATTATCGCTTGCAGAAAACCATATCTTTGGTGAACTAAAAAAGGGAGAAGG
The DNA here is from genome assembly GCA_019055375.1 of Parelaphostrongylus tenuis. NCBI lineage: Eukaryota > Metazoa > Nematoda > Chromadorea > Rhabditida > Metastrongylidae > Parelaphostrongylus > Parelaphostrongylus tenuis. The sequence continues at coordinate 26,346 of JAHQIW010005449.1, read as the reverse complement.
ATGGTCTGTCAACACGTATCCTTTCTCCTCCAACCATACTTCTAGTTGCGCCGTTGAACAACTCTGACGATCTTGCCTTGTTTTATTCTTTTGATAGTCGGTGGCCAGCTAGCAAACACTGTCCTTGTCATGAAATCTTGTATGCGTCGATAGCTCCATTAAAGAAGGTGCACTGGACTGCACGGAGCTCCAGTTTATATTCTTCAACTGAGGTATCGGATACTACTTTGTTTATATCTTGCCATTCCAGCACGTCGTTCTTCCTCTGTCCTTCCTATGAACAATTGGCAGCATTCACATCTCTTTACTTCTGCAAGATGTGAATTTTGAGTTACGAAATTCTCGAGATGTCTGAGTTCCACAAAGGTCGTTAAAGACTTTTAATGATAACTTTTCTAGAGATGACGCTTTGCCATCTTCGAGACAGATTTTGTTCTGAGTACAGCGGTCTTCTGATCAGGTAGGCATGAATTTCAACGTTTTCACAGATCTGTGTGCACTAATAGGATAAACGGTAAAAGATGAAAAGCCGATCTTATTCGCTGAACAGGAACTATTCATAGGTTTGTCAATAATCAATCAAAGGCTTAGATTTCTAACTAGAGCCCCACGTGGCCGGTTTTTTTGAACGTTGTAAAATCCGAATTAAAAATATGTTTCACATTGTCACGAGTTTTTTGTATCTCGTTTACATTTCGCTAGACAAAATTACTTCTTTAGAGTACCAGTGCTCATACGATAGCACATGTTTCGACCATCTATGAATCATTTTATTGCATTATGCTGTTTATAACTTGATGCAAGTTATCTCGTCAATGCTTACTTTTATTATAGCACTTTCTTTAGTTCACTTATGGTCATAGATAGACCCGTTGCTCCGTCGATCATTATTCCACCTTCTAATACATTAAGAGAGCCTGCTTTCGTTTTTCAACTCTATTATGTGAGTTCAGTTCCAGACCTATTTGAAGCAATTACTCAATAGATCGAAAAAGTACAGCATTTGCTTGTGAGTTCTGAATTGGAGTCAACCTCAGGGACAACTTTGGTAGGCACTTTTCGCCTTGGAATCCCGGTATGAAATCAACCGTTCGGGTACTGCTAGTAATAAGAAATGGCACCCCATTCAGTTGTCCGTGGCATCGGCGCGGTCAACGTGCAGATGGAATGTAGTTTCGTGATAAAATTCGCCTTTTTATCTTGAATAAGGCGATTTATGGTTAGTAAATGGTAGGATAAGGTAGAAGAGACTCCGGTAAGGCTTCTTGTATTTGAAATAATGCTAAAATATTTACAAAATATTGACTTCTTTGTCAAAAGTAATACTAACCATTTTCCGAAAACCAAATTCACTTCCAAAATTGGCATTTGTCAAGTTGTCGAACAAGAACAAAAGCATATATGAAAAAACCAAGTGTTATAGAACAGCTGGTAATGCGTTCCTTTTTGGAATGATATTGTCTTCTAAAGACAACGTTTTAAGTTTCTGCACAAGTAGCATTCTTCTTGCTGGAACTATCCTTACAGAAGTCCCTTGTGTGATATTCCATCAGTTAGTGAAGTTAGGTTTTTTCAGAACCTCAATATACCTAATAAGTTCTTAACACTGCGGTGAGCGCCAATACGATTTCGAGAGGAGACGCGACTCCGCCATTATGGTAGCTTAGCGAGGCCCGCCACTGCGTTGCATGTTACAAAATGTAGCATGTCATACTAAAAGATTTGGCCAATCAAAGTCTTTTAAGGGTGACCTCAAAAGCTGTCGACGGTCTTCTCAGAAAGGATATGGTAAAGGCTGAGCAGAGTAGAGCCTAAAAGGAGGTCTGGATACGAGGTTGCAGTCCACAAAGCATTTCTCATGTCGAGTGTAGATGTGTTCCATCTACAGCAACTTTTTGACTATGAACATTGAAGCTTTGTAGATTTCGTTGTTTTACATGACTTTATTCGTTTGATATTTTTATTCCTTCGTTGTTTACTTTTTGTCTTGTCTGGAAATAGAACTTTCTACCGATAAATGCTTTCAGCTTCGTTTGTATCATGATTTCAATGAAGCCACACCCTCACTTTTGCTCTCACTATAATATCAGTAAGATCCTTATTGATGTAGCATATGGCATATAGAACGCCCATAAAAGTCTCCAATGGCTTTCGATGTTTGGGAAAATGATAACCCATACTCATTCGCTGAAGAAGAAGTTCTCACAGGAGTGTTAGCATCATTTGAAAGTTTAAATCTCCAGCTAAAGCCATACATGGCCGATTTTTCGAAACAACTTCATAACGTTGTACATTGTACAATCCAAAATAAAATTGTTTCACACCACTGCGCGCTTTCTTTATCTCGCTTATAATTCGCTGAGGAAAACTCCTTCTTAAGCGTGCTAGTACTCCTTTGATAGACAAGTTCCAAAGAACTCAATAATGTGTTTACTTTTTGAAAATGCTCTTTTAATAGCGTTGTAGGAGAAAAAGAAATATTTGTGTTCTATATCTCGCAGGACGGAGCCCTTTATTTACACTATTAGTAATCATTCGATAGCGTAAGTTTGAATGATTACAGCGCTGTGATTATTTTCTGGAAAGACCGTTTCACTACACGAGGAAAAGTGTGAAGAGGAAAATATGGTCGAGTTTCACAAATTCGGCGAGCTTGTACGGGCCCACATGAGCTGTGAGGCAGAGCGATCGATCGATGAATGGATGAGTTTGACAATGTGGGGTGCAATTTGTTATATAATTGCGAATCTTATCTTCTCTTTGGAGGAAACTCTATATAAAACCATCGACTAAGATACTGCGAGGTTTTTTTTACACTTTAATGTGCTTCTCTTTCTTCCAGCAATTTATACAAATGATGAAAATATCTTCGAAATAATATCGACGGAGCAACGGGTCTATCTATGACCATAAGTGAACTAAAGAAAGTGCTATAATAAAAGTAAGCATTGACGAGATAACTTGCATCAAGTTATAAACAGCATAATGCAATAAAATGATTCATAGATGGTCGAAACATGTGCTATCGTATGAGCACTGGTACTCTAAAGAAGTAATTTTGTCTAGCGAAATGTAAACGAGATACAAAAAACTCGTGACAATGTGAAACATATTTTTAATTCGGATTTTACAACGTTCAAAAAAACCGGCCACGTGGGGCTCTAGTTAGAAATCTAAGCCTTTGATTGATTATTGACAAACCTATGAATAGTTCCTGTTCAGCGAATAAGATCGGCTTTTCATCTTTTACCGTTTATCCTATTAGTGCACACAGATCTGTGAAAACGTTGAAATTCATGCCTACCTGATCAGAAGACCGCTGTACTCAGAACAAAATCTGTCTCGAAGATGGCAAAGCGTCATCTCTAGAAAAGTTATCATTAAAAGTCTTTAACGACCTTTGTGGAACTCAGACATCTCGAGAATTTCGTAACTCAAAATTCACATCTTGCAGAAGTAAAGAGATGTGAATGCTGCCAATTGTTCATAGGAAGGACAGAGGAAGAACGACGTGCTGGAATGGCAAGATATAAACAAAGTAGTATCCGATACCTCAGTTGAAGAATATAAACTGGAGCTCCGTGCAGTCCAGTGCACCTTCTTTAATGGAGCTATCGACGCATACAAGATTTCATGACAAGGACAGTGTTTGCTAGCTGGCCACCGACTATCAAAAGAATAAAACAAGGCAAGATCGTCAGAGTTGTTCAACGGCGCAACTAGAAGTATGGTTGGAGGAGAAAGGATACGTGTTGACAGACCATCCTTCTCCCTTTTTTAGTTCACCAAAGATATGGTTTTCTGCAAGCGATAATGAAGAGAAAAATTTCCTATTCTAGGAAAGGAAAAAGAAAGTGCACTTCATAATGAACGCTGATTGTGATGAAATCACTGCTGCAATTCATTCTGATCACACCCTACATAACAACAGAAAATTATATGAATTATCATTACGCCTTAAAAGCAACAGTAAAAGTAGTAAAAACAACCAATAAAATTACAAGAAATCATGTGTACTATGTAAGCATATTTCTTGTCTGCTTAAGTGGGATTATGAAACAATGTGCACATAGGGGGGCCTGACTTGTTAACGGGTTGCTGGCCTATAGCCATGATAGCAAGTTGTAGAAGAATTAGTGGTGGAAAAGTGGAGCTTCGGTGATGTTTTGGCAGATCGTGTCCTCGGAGTGGGTGGAACACTGGTTCACCTACAGTGTGATATCGAGTTTTTGCTTACCACTCAGTTCCTTGGATATTCGGAACACTACAACACTGCGAAAAATGGATAAAAACTTAAGAATCTTCAAAAAGGAACGTCCGGTATAAGGGACAAAGTGGGATACTTTTAGTCTTCCAACCAAAGCGCTGATTAAATCTTTCCTTCGTCTTGTGCTATGCCACTTACATGTGAAAGATGGGCGTACGGGGAAAAAAGGAAGCATCCTCATTTGTTTATAAACGATGAGGTCAACCGATTAGGAAATGACATGGAAGGGCGTATAGTGTTGAGGAACTTTATAGCAAAGTAGTTTTTCTTCTGCTTCACTGTATAGTGAATTCCTTAGAAATTCTCTAACGAATTCATCACCTCCACGTTTCACTTGGACCGGGAATTCAGGTATCAAGCTTCGAAGTCTCCTACAAGGATCGCTCTCTGGAACCGATATATCGGCATCAAGTGGCATGGGATCCGGAAAGTTTCTCACAGCAAACAGTTTCATGAAAAAGGCGGAAACTTGTTTCTAGAAAAAAAATATCGTTATAGTTCTTGCAGACAGCTCAGTCGGCCTGTCATCAGCTACAGATTCAGTGGTCATAAACAAGTTAGATCTTACAATAAACAGTAATAGCAAAATATAAGATACAAGAAACCTCTGAGGTGTAGCTATGGCCATTATCTATCCACGTGTCGAAGCGTATTTTGCCTTTAAAAACAATTTCAAAATAAAAATTTACTGATTTCATAAAAGTCTTTTCGACGTGTAGAACTTTTGTCGGAGAAATCGTACAAATTCCTATACAAGTGAATTCAAAACGAAATCAGAGACAATTGGTGAAAAATCTGACAGGACCAGTTTGGACGTGGAAGTGAGTAGAGGCCAGATTTTTCCTGTCTGTTGGGATTTTTTACACTACAACGCTTGCGAATCAAAGCAACTACTCCTTGATCCCTCGCAGATTCAAAAGAACCTTTACTAATGCAAAGATGTTGATCCGGGACAGTGATGCACTGCACACCCGATTATCAAAGATACTTCGTTACAGCAGCATCTGGAACCTGTAATCCACAGTTGGGCGAGATGTGGAATATGAAAGGATGAAAAATGGACCAAAAACTGTGTAATGGACTCGAAACGGATGAGAGCACCTGCTTCTCGGACGACTGTTTAGATAAATGCTACAGCCTACGTTAATTGCAATCGCAGATGGAAACAAATTGATTATTAAAAAAAATCAGTATTCCATATTCCCTTAAAAATAACCACACAAAAGCAACTCTACCAAACTCAACATCTTCCTTTAAACTCTTAATCTACTATACTTTCTATACTATATATGCTACTATACAAATAAAAGTGTCTCGTGGATGTCACTATATTCTAATCAGACCAATACTGTGGTGGACGTTTGAACAAGGAAGAAGCGAAAGGAAAATGCGCGAAAGCAAGCACTAAAATTAATATAACATATAAGCTGAGTTGTTTAAATGTAAATTTATGTATATTCTGTAAAGGAAAAGGTATGAATCAAAGTCTCTTCTAAAAATATGCTACGTTCGGAACCTTTCAAATGCACTAAAGATCTCTCGCGAAATTAGCCAACACTTGTTGAAAAGCAACATAGGATGTTTAGACACCTAACTTTTGCTTTCTTCTTAGTTCCGTTTGACCACAATATCCAGCATACGTCGACATTTGTATATGCTTTCTATATTAATCCACTTACACCATGTATAATGATTCATAACAGCGATAGCTAATGAAACAACAACCGACTTTGAACAAACTCTACTGTCCCCACATCGAAAAATGAAAAAACAGTACAATGGAGACCTCGGAATCTGTAATGCATAAATAGTTGTCAAGTAGTCCGACTCTCCATTGCCCTTGCCATGGCTCAATGAAGTAGTGTTTTTTGAGCATGTATGAGGTAGAAGTCAGAGCGAACATTTTGAGTAAAGTCAGAGCGAACATTCTGAGTGAGTGTCTTTGTCCGTAACGCTGACCTGTCCATACTGACGATATCCCATTTATGCATCAATGCTGTCCCCCAGAAAACTCTAGCTCCAAATTTGCCTATCGTGAAGGGATGGAAGGTTTGGAAGCCTAGGGCCCGAGATTTAACAGAAGACCAAACGAAAGTTGCAGGACACCTCAAATCGATGCTCTGTGCATACCGATAACCGGCATATGTCGTATAGCTAACGCTCTTGCAGAGCTTCAACTCTGAACTAATAAGAAGTAAAGTGGGCGCGGAAAGGCTCCAACCAAAAACAGTGCTCGGGATTATCATAAGCACTTCTTCTCTACACGCACCCTACATGGTGACAGCATTTACATCAATCCAATACTCTTTTCAGGTCCATTTTGGACTGTATTTTATGTTCAGCATAGATTGCTAGAAGGTGCCTAAATAACCTTATTTCTGTGAAGAAAGAGCATGATAGCGCAAAGGGAAGTGACCGTTCGCATCTCGGGCGACCATCTGAACAAAAGGTATAGCGTACGTACGTCAGCTGTAATCGCACTTGAGAACACCACCCAATCTTACGGAATATGTCTCGTGGACGTCACCATATTCAAACAGATCATTACCGCGAATGACGACTGAACAAAGAATAAACGAAAAGATCATTACCGTGAATTATTCATCATTACAACGTAATAAGTGATCTTTGTAACCCGATTATCTCTGTACAACTGTAAACCGATAATCTCTGTACAACGTAATGACTGCAACGTGATTATTTGATATTATCGTATTTATTACCAAGAATTATTAGCGATCATTACCGTGAATGACGAGTGAACAAAGAATAAGCGAAAGGAAAATTTGCCAAGGCAAGCTCTAATATTAGTGTAGCACATAAGCTGTCATTTTAATGTAAAATTTCGTATACTTTGAAGACAATAGCTACAGAACAAAGTCTCTTCCGAGATCTGCTACCTTCGGAACGTTTCAAATGCATTGAAAATCGCAAATTTACTAACATTTGTCGAAAAATAGCAGCAACGCGTGTTTTGACACCTAACATTTGGATTCTTCATAGTTCCGTTTTATCGCAATATGCAGCATGCTTTGAAATTTGTACATCGTTTCCATATTAACCCACTTACGTCACGTGTCAATGACTTATACTAACGATTGTAAATGAAACGATAATCCACTCCGTGGCATCATCTATTCTCTCTACATCCGAAAGTTAACAATAAGACAATGAACACCTTCGAATCTGTAATGCAGAAATAGTTTTCAAGTGGTCCGACTCTCCATACCTTGCCATTTCTTGAGCATGTACGAGGTAGAATAGTGCACTGCGAACATAGAGCGAACGTTTAAAGTCAGTATCTTTGTCTGTGCCGATGATCTACCCATACTGACGGTATCCCATTCATGTATGCACGTTGTCCTCCTTGAAAGGCCTCGTTCCAAACTGGCTGAGCAGGAACGGAATGACGGCTTGATGAGCCTTGGTCCCGGAAATCATCCGACGATCATGTGCAAACCGCAGGGCATCTCAAACCGATGCGTTATTCGTACCGACAAGCAGCATTTGTCGTGCAGTCAACACTGCCGTCAAAGTTGAAGAAACAGATCTATCTAACCTCGTCGTTTATCATACCGACGACAAATCTTCGTGAACCATCAACAACATCTCCTATGAACTTGCCAAACACAACCATTTATTCACAAGAAGTTCGGTAATCTAACAACAAAAACAGTAAACAACGAACGATAAACTTACAAAACGACAAATTCAACAGAATTACGATGCTCTCAATTCACAGTCAGTGGAGATCCAATATCTAATTACCACCGTTTGATTCGCCAAGAGAAGAGTTCTGCGGACTGCAACCTCGTATCCAGATTTCGCCGTACGCGTCACTTTGTTCAGCCTCTACCATATCCTTTCCGAGAAGGCCTTAACAGTTTTTGAAGCCATGTAATAAAGAATCATAAATGCCTAATTCTTTGGCTATCACGCGCTACATTTTGCAACATGCCGCGCTGCGTGGTGTTTCACTCAGTTACTGTAATGACGGCGGTGCGTATCCGCGCGAATTTGTATTGCGCGCGCCGCAATGAAGTAAAGAAATTCATTAAGTGAATCGAGCGTCTGAAAAATCTTATCATCACTTACTGATGCAATATCACAGAAGCGACCTCTGTAAGGATCATTCTAGTGAAAAGAAAAATACATTAAGTCCGAAAATCTAATATATTTCGACTAGAAAACAAAATTCTTCCGAAGAGAAACTTAATCCATGTTTCTGTAGTCATTCGATAGCTTTAAAATGCCGCTTCAAAAAACCTTGCTTTCCGGAAAATGTGCAATATCATTTACGACAATTAAGTCAATGTTTTATGATTATTTCCGTCTTGTTTCAGTTATAAATAGCCTTACTGAAGTCTTTTCTGTCATATTCCACCATATAATAGCCATAATTTGCTCTACTGATGATCAATCTCCGAATTTTATCATCAAGCTACAACACAATGGAATAACGAGCATTGTCTCCAAGTCTATCGTGCCAGCTGAAGCGCGTTAAGTCAGCGCGGCGCCGCTTCCTCCAATCAGTGACTATAGCCGAAAGGACTGCATAGCCAATAAGCAATTGCAACACTTCTTTGGTGCACTGAGAAAGCTGACTGAATAAGTCTGAAAGTGAACTCACTTAAAAGAGTAGAAAAAACCGTAACAGCTCGCTTTCTCGACGTCGTTGAGGGAGGGATAATTTTCGACAGAGCAACAAATCTGTTCAGTGCCCGCAAGTGCACTGGAAAGAAAACCTCACAATAAAGTAATCATTGATGAAATATTCAACATAAAGTTTTAAGAGATATAGTGCAAAGAAAAAGATTTGCGGATATATAAAAACTTCGAAATTCATGTCCACCTGATGAGATGACGACCACCCTCGGAAAAAAACAGCTCTTTCGAATAAGGTGACAACGCCACGCCTCTAAAAAGGTTTATTATTTAACACTCTATATCTACTTTTGTAAAACTGAGATACCCAAAGGGTTTCGAGACTCAAATTTCACACCTTCCAGAGGAAGAGGGAAGTGGCTGCTGAGAGCTGTCCATAGGAGGGACCGGTGGGTCTATAAGCTGGACTGATGAAGGGCGACGTTCTGAAATGACAAGACATAAACACAATGATATCACATAATCACCAGCTGGTATGGTAATGACTGGAAGTGCTTTGCATCGAACTCTATTCGTTGATTCAATTCTGCAACCAAACCGACCAGGATTTTCACACTATATTATATCATATTATTATATATATAATATATATATATATATATATATTATATTATATGCACATTATTGGCAAATCTGTAACGATATCAGAAAATTCAAAGAACCAAGAAGATCCACCGTGAGTGGAACTCTTCGCTAACAAAAAAGGATTTGTTGAAAAGCAGAAGAGCTCAGTGAAGTCCTGTACGCCTTCTTCACTTACCAGTTATGGTATCGACATGTTCACCAGTGTATGACAAGGATAGCGTTTCCTCGCTGGTCGTCTACTGTTCCGAATGATAAAGGATTGAGACAAGGCGATACAAGATCGTCAGATTGTTCAATAGCGCAGGTAGAAGTATAGTTGGAGGAGAAAGGAATTTGTGTTGACAGACCATTGTTCTTCGACTCTCCGTTCACGGAAGATATGGCTCCTTACAACCGATAACAAATAGAAAAATTCACTACACAAGGAAAGGAGTAAGAAAGCCTCAGTTGATGAAGAAGCTGGTTCTGAAAAAGTCACAACCACAAATCAATTTGAATGGACCCTACATAACAACAGAATACCAGATGAATAAAGATAACGCCTCAAAAATGAGTGTAGAATGGGGAAACAACTTGGGCTACGTTTCCAAATAAGCCACTACTGCACTGCTTTCCCAGCACTGCGACATGTCATTTACATTCAGAAAATTTCAGAGCAAAAAAATCATAATAGTTTATGAATGGCGAGGTTGACTGACTGGAAAACGATTTGAAAAAGTCGTACGGTGATCGTCGAGGGATTTCTGGTGCAAAGAATTTTTATTTTTTCACTATGGAACAAACTCTTTAAATCATACCAAATTCATTCGTGCCACGACCCATTTGGCGCGCAAACTCAAAATTCGAGCTCCGAGACTCTCTAAAACGACCGTTCACCGGAAGCGACGTATCGGCATCGCGTGGCAAAGCATCTAGCGGCATAAAGTTCTGAAAATATCTCAAAACAGATGGTCTTAGAAGAATAAAGAAACTTGCTTCTAAACGAAAAAAGTCATGATGATCCTTACAGACAGCTCAATCGCTCCCTCATCAGCTAAAGATCCATGGGGCCTAAACCACGGAGATCTTACATTGCACAGCAACAATAAAAATATAAAGTACAAAAACCTCTGAGGCGTAGCTGTAGCTGTTATCAGGCCAGGCGTCAGTGTACGTTGCGCTATCTGGAAACAAAATTCTTTTGGAAAAGACTCTGGTTATATGTAGGTTTTTTTTCGGCATGAAAGACTTTGTTAACAAACAGCACACTTTCCTATGCGAGTGCAGTTGAACGTGAATCATAGACATTTGGTAATGAGGTCACTTGTCACAAGACCAATATGAACGTAAGAGAGAGGAAAGATCAGATAAGATCAAGTGAAGTAAGATCAAGTGCAACAGTGAGAAAACTGCAATCAATTTCAAACACTGAGATTAATTATTTCGTTTACTCATGCGTCAAAGAATGTGAGATGTAGACCTCTTTTGGCATTCTATTTAATTTGATGGCGACTCTTGGCGTATAACAACCATACCGATCTCCTCAACAAAGGCTAACCAGCATAGGATTTTGTGCAGATCTTCAAACGTTAAAGTAGAGGTGATTATCGAATCAGTCAAGAACACTAGCGTCAAGAGACGCCAGCTGAGAAGAGCGACAGTTCGGGTTGTAATAGGTCAGGGAGTGACAAGAACAGTGGATTTTGACAACACAACTATCTAAATTAATGACAAATGATATCAAGAGTACAATACCTGTGCTGTTGAGGTAGAAGACGGTCTGTGACGACGATCTGACCGAAACCTAAATCAAACTGATGTTAATGTCATAATACATAATGAACTACTAGAAGGAGGTATTTGACTTTTCAAATTTCGCAGGAGTCCTTGTGGTTTCCGACTTCCTATTCCAAGATACAGTCGTGAGAACATATCTAAGCGTACTAACTGGTATGCTAAACGGTGTTGTAGTGGTAGCTCGCGCCCCTGGTATGGGCGAAACACGAGCTCAACTCCCACCTGATGCCGAATGTTTTGCATAACACTCACTACCATTACGTACGTATTTATAACATCAAATCACTCCTAAAAGGCACAGAAAAACAAAAGAATCAATCCAGTTGTAAGAACTGTCTGTTCCACGAACGTTGAAAATTAAAAACGTCTACACCGCAGTTCGCTTTGTTTATGAGAAGTTTACTATATTCGCAAAGAAACGAAATCAACCTATCGGGGGTTCCAGTCACAAATAGAATCCCAGGAACGATCCTGTCCTCCGATTTCTGTAATAAAATTGAAAGTTGGCATTGTCCTGATGCACACATCGATTATGGGAATAGCTTCCTCGAAAAAACCTGCCTCCATAGAAGATTCTGAGCTGCTTCTTTGATATCGCCATAGCTGATCAGCTGGACCTCGATCTATTGGTGCAAGAAGGTCCTCAGCTATAGCCTGCTCATAGGTCATTTTGTCAAGGTGGTGAGTTCGGTACAGTTCTCTGCACGCAACGGGAAACCCTAAGAAAACAACCATATGGCACCAATCCTACACTATATGAAAGCAAAAGTAAAAACAAATTGAACGGACTGTAGCCGGAAAGCTATCAAATTATGCAAAAGAAGTAGTCAACCGAAGATAACCCACTTTTTCCAGCATATGCTGGATAAGGCAGTAGAAGCTCTTCAACTGTAGGGCGCCTTAGCTCCCTTACATTCACGAGTAGTTCTTCTTTTTTCTTCAAGAGAGATGAATAGTCCTGCTGCAGTGCTTTCATGGATTCCTGAAACCATTTCCTGCTAAGTTCATTGCCTTAAAGAAGAAAAAGATTATAGAAATTGAAAGATGAGTACATATGAGATTGTGAAGTCATCTGTATCCTTTACTGGAACAACTCGCTTTCGTCGCATCGGCCGCATATCCGTCGCGCCATCCTCCTCATGCAAAGCGCTAAGTTCCAAAGATGGTTGGAGCACCGGAGCCTAATATCAATAATGGTCATCTTACCTATGTAGTAGTAAGAAAGAACTGAGGATAAGAATAAAATTAGGTAGAAGTAGTATGCGATTACCTGGGTAACATCTGGTACGTTCGCCCTTACTTGAGTCTGTTCCGTTCTTCGATATCCATCCGCGTCCTGTTCGGTCCTGGGCCTTTTGGGTGACGGCTCACGATTAGTTATCAACTGTAATTCCTCATATAAAACAGCAAAGCCTTAATGGACAAAAATGTTCATGAAGCAAGCCCACGCCGAAAAGGAAACTCACCTCATTCTCACGAATCTCAAGAGATGGCCTTGGCAGCGATCTTTGATCAATTGTTTGTTCACCAGCCCTGAACAATATGGTATTCACATTCCCATAAGATCTCAACAGAGAAGAATAAAGAAAACAAAGGATAAGTCAAAACTGGAAACGTAGTGACCTACAGCGACATGCGAAAAACGATATCAAAGGGTTTTACATCGCAAAGTCGGATGAGTCAACATTTCAACCTTCTAAGCTATTCGCGTTACAAAGAAAACCTGTTTTTATTGGAAAACTATTCTATAGTGGTGCCGCTGTTTCTTCTCATTATAAGGGAACAAATGAAAATCGATCTCATTTCCTGGAGAAGAACATTTCATATGAGTGTTAATAACAAATCGAAAGCTGATTCATGAAGCCACAGCCCCATGTCGCCGGCTTTTCAAAACATCCCTTTATAACGCTGTAGCATCCATGAAAACTAATGTTTCATGTTTACCTTTCGCCTTTATTTTTATCACGCGTATAATTCGCAGGATGCCGAAAAGCATATCAGTGTGTAGAGAATTTCTATTCTAGTAAATCGTTTTATCTGAAGCACCTTCCAAAATGGATGAGAGATTCCCGATTGAATAACAATACATAGATCGTTCCGTCTCGCCCGCCCCATGATACACCCCCTGCCACGATCATCGCCTTGTCGAATAGCCGGTAAACAACTTGTCAAGAATGTAAAGCTCAATTTTATTATCCCTGCTAATCCGATTTCTAGAAAAAGCACATCTCTAGAATTAAACACATTACGCTATCAGGTGATTACTAATAGTCTAGAGAAAAAGCTCTGTCCGGTGAGGTTCAGAGCACAAATCAAAGGACCAAAGAAGATCAAAAGATCAAATAGCTATTCGAAAAGCTAACACATTTTTGAGTTCTCTAGAGCCTGTGTTTTAGTTTGAGTATTAGCACTCTAAGGAAGGATATTGTTATAAGCGAGGTAAAAGTAAAAAAAAAAACACATGGTTTCATGAAACATCATTTATTTCGAATATTACAGCGTTACGATTGTGTTGTGAAAACGGCAACGTAAGGCCGTAACCTGAAGGCTCAGCTTTTGAATTGTTTCTAACATTCCTATGAAAAGTTTCTCCCAAGCGAATGACATCGGTTTGTCATTTGTCCGCTTATGATCAGAAAGAGACATGCTGTTCGTGAAGTACACTAGCTAGCAAAAATTCTTGAGAATTATCGATGAAGAGGCATCACATGCGATATGCGCTATCATTTTTGATAAATATTTCATTGTTTTATGATTGTTTTAACTATGAACAGCCTTGCTAGGGTTTCCTCGTTCATATTCCGCTTTGACCAAGAACGAAATCTCCTTTCAACGGGAACACCCTTGGCACCTCTTGGTAGAATTTGTACCAGCGTGTGCAACGTCGCGTCTAGCTCAGATAATGTAATCGCGGAGCCCTGCTTCGGGATCAAGGCAAGCAGACAGCTTCACCAGTTCGATCGCTCGAGCGACCAGCGCAAGGCCGCTTGCTATCATCAACCGACACGAAAGGGTTTTCATTTGCTTAATCTCCACCTCTGAATAGTAAAGCAATTATATCCCCATAAGGTCTCCGCAGAGAAGAATAATGAAAAGAAAGATAAGTTGAACGTGAAAACGTGGTGATCTACGACGACATGCAAATAACGTATCAACGGTTTTTCGTCGCAAGGTTGAATGAGCCAACATTTTAACCCTTAAGCCCTTTCGCGGTACGATAAAAATCTGATTTTATCTCCATTCGACCGCTTCTTTAGAGATGCCGCTCAAAAAACGATTATACTCTGATAATGATATAACATGTTTTGAGCCGTTAATGTCTAAGTGTTATAGAGGCGCCTGTTTCGTCCTACCTGAACTTCTCAGTAACACAGTCCCTCGATTCAGCGATCCCTTGAGGCTATACTCCTCTATGATAGAATCGACGCTGACTAATTGATTACTGGAAGTCAGGTGATGGAATCCCTGACACTGCAGAGACTATGCTACTGTGGAGTTAACGTAGGACGAAACAGGCACCTGTCTAGCATTTAGACCTTAACCGCTCAAGATATGTCATATCATTATCAGAGTGTTGTAGTTTTGAGCACGGTCTATGAAAAAGTGGTCGAATGGAAAGGTATGACTTATATTAACAGTCACATTCTCAACCACTACTCCCTGGAAGATCACGGAAAACCATTACGTGGCTTTCGGTGATTTATTACTCGGTGTCCATTCATTCATAGGGGAGGAGAGCCTCAAGGGGGTCGGCTTAACCGAGGAACTGTACTACTGAGGAGTCCACGCAAAATGAAACAGTCGCCTGTCTAGTACTTAGACTTTAACGACTCAAAACATGTCATATCATTGTCAGAAACTGATTTTCATTTGTAAGTTGTTTTATAGACGTGCCGTTCGTAAAGTTCACTAGCAAGCAAAAACTTTCGAGAACTATCAATGACGAGGCATCACATGTGATGCGCGCTATCATTTTTGGCAAACATTCCATTCGTTTGTGATTGTTTCAATTATGAATAGCCTTAGTGAGGTTTCCCCTTTCATAGTTTGCTTTGACTAAAGACGAAATCTTCTTCACTGACGAGAACTCCTTGGTACCGCATGGCACAACAAAGCACAAGTGCGCGCGACGTCGCATCCCGCTTAGCTAATTCAATGGCGGGAGTCCTGCCTCGGGCCAAGGCAAGCAGGCAGCATTTCCAGGTCGCTCGAGCAACCAGCGCTACGCCGCTTGCTATCAGCGTCCGGCATGAAAGGAACAGAAAAAGAATTTATAACGATACTACAATATTGTGAAGACGGCGTCTTCCATGTGCAAGGTTTATGACGCCGAATGCCGCGCGAGCGACCAGTGCGAAGCCGTTTGCTGTCATCAACTGGCGCGAAAGGGTTAGGAACTAGGTGCATCATAATGATACACTGGCTTTTCCTGAACTTTCTCGTCAGGCAGAAACTTTCATTGAAATTTGAAAGGCTATTCGATAGCTCAAAATGGTTTTCCATGATTGTAAAAAATTCACGTAAATATGCACCGAAAATATGCCAGAGTATGTACAAAATCTGGTATGTCAAAATAATTCAAAAATCCTTGAATTCTTCAAAAAAAAAACTTGATTAAGAAAAATCGAGAGCTCGCAGCGTCAAACTACCATCCCAAATGGCTAAAGGACCCATCTATCCGAGATTATCTTATGTATTCACGAAGTGTTCACAAACCTTCTCAACTTCAAATGTTCAGTGGCGCCATGAGATGTGCAGATCTCTTACCTATCTCTTAATGATGCACTTCTACTCAATACGCCTTTTTTCATGAATTTTATAATGAATCACGGGCGACGTAATCGAACAACAGCTATCCCCCACAAAACAGCTAATGGGAGGTTACACCTGACCAAACGAGTACCGCAACAGCACTCCAGTCATGACAAGGCAACATGGAGAATGTTATGCAGGGTATACTAAGAAATATTCAATAGGTGAGCATTCCGTGCCACCAAATAGTGAGTTCCGTGCAAGAGGGTCACTAAGAGGCAAAGTAGAGACCAGAAATATATGCAAAATGTGATGGAAATAGCCGAAACAGTTGAGGGTAGAGAATTTTCTATGCCTCAAAAGTACTTCTGAATTTCAAAACATTATTTCTCACAATACTGACAGGAAAGTTTCGCGATCCATATTCAAAAATGCTTCTGGAAGTGGAAATGGTGGCAGCTCTTCATCGAGAAGATTAGGATCCATCGCAGAAATCTTAAAGCATATCGATATCACCACAAACAGAAAGCCGACTCATTGTTTTTGATCATACCTTTTCATTTCTCTGCAAAGTTTGAGATGATTTAGAGCTCTGGATAGACAACTGATCACTCCAATTGATACTAAAAAATGAAAACAGTATGAATTTCATCGAATGATTGTTAGAAAACGAATCCTTTTCCAGTGTCTCAATCCATTTTCGAACTGTCTGGGAAGAAAGGTGTTTCTGCTCTATCTTCAAACTTTTATTAGTTATTCGATAGCTTGAATCTTTACAATTTTAGTACTCTATTTGGTTTCTAAGGAAGTCTTCGGAGTGTGCTGTAGCACTGGAAATTAGATTGTATTTCACACTCGACTAACATTATCCCTTATCTCGAATCGCACCGGCACAGTATTTCAGAGCTCTTTCAAAAGAGAGCAATATTTGGTTATATATTGGATAACTGTTTTCTCAGCTTGAGGTTTTAGTTCCGTTAGAATTTCGAAATAAACCACGTATGAGGTCTTAGCATAAACCTAGGAGTGCGAGGCGTAATATTCTTCCGCGTCTTCTAGCAGTCTCTAAAGATCTTTTCGAAAACCAAACTTGGCTCCAGGCTTTGAAAATTCATGCTACCATATATCGGCGATAAATCAACTGAAAGATCAAACAAAGATTTTAAACGAGTAAAACAACACGAGTCTAGTGTGAAACGTGATCTTATACGTTGCTATAACGCTCTACGAAGGTCTTTCAAAAAATATGCCCAGTATGAAAGTCATCGAGATTCAAGTTACCGAATGATTACGAAAAACCTGAAAAAGCGAAGAGGGCCTCGCCTCCAGGAATGAAAATAGACTGAGATGATAAGAATTGTACCACACAGCATTTCCAGAATCGTTTTAAATATGACTCACAAATGCTCCTTGCTAAAGTCAATCGGGGGATGCTCTCCTTCTTCGTGAAAGACGTCTGGTCGCTGCCAAATCACCGGCTCACTATCGAACATCGTGATGTCAGAGCGACGTGCAAGATGGACAAATCTGGTCTCCTTAGTATACGATGCATCGATATCTATAGAATTTATCTAGTGAAAGTAAGGTCCTTGATTACGACTGCTATCAGTATGATCTTATTGAAATGTGCTCTCATGTACTGCTAAAATCTGCAGAAGATATCGATGTGAATCTTGTCAATGAGAGCAAAATACATGCTATTCTCTGCAGATGTACGTCTAAAAATATTGCGTAACACACAAAAATTCCAATCCAGTTGGAGTTGAACCTGCGTTCAATCCTTACCTGCGCATGCTACCACTACTCCGTCGAGGTAGTCGGTTTGCCACCATTCTTTCTTCGACATGAATTATCTATCTGTCTCTGAGCTCACAGCCATTTCTCTATGTAAAATCTGGATAAATTCCCTATTTTTTTTGCTGTAAAGGAAAAAGCTGTCCGCTCAGCTGGGTTTAATGCCGATATGCTCGTACCCCATGAACATGTTGAGTTTAAGTCGCAGACAGCAACAATAGTTCATGTCAAAGAAAGGGTAGTAGCAAAGCTGCGGCCTTGGAAGTGTAGTGGTAGACACGCCGTGGTAAGGATGACAGTCTGGTTCAACTCTCATCTGTGTTCGATATTTTGTGTACCAATCGATAATCGTAGATGTAAATCCGAAACATCACACTACTACTAGAAGTCAGTAGAAATCTTGAAAATCACTTAAATCACTCCAATACTTGGTTTTCAAAGGCACAGGTGATGGGTATGTACTCTGTAGAGGGAACGGCGGCCAATCCCATAAGCTGTTTGCATCTGAAACTCTGGAGATTTAAGCCTTACCGGATTTTCCTCAATATCAATTTGAGCATTTTCCGCCAACGCAATCTCCAATTTCGAACGGCGCCGACGTTTTTTTCTTGCAGTAACGCCACTAAACATTTACTTCACAACTATAACGTTATATTAGCAGAGATCTGACAAACTCTAGAGCACCTTCAAGTGAGAAAAATGGATATTTATGTGTGAGAAGGCGACAAATTTTTATTCCTATCGCATTCGCTGGACAGGAATTTTTTGTAGGAATGTTAGTAAACAGTCGAAAGCTTAAATCTCTGACTGCAGTTCGTGAGATCGGCTCTTTAAAAACGCTTATGTAACGGTGTAAAATGCGGAATAGATTTTTTTTCCACTTCAGATTTTCGCCATCATTATTTTACGCGTATAATTAGCTGAGGGCACGAAAAACAAATGAGTGTGAACAGGATTTTCCGTAGTCTCAGAATTTACGTCTTCATCTAAAGTTTGTCGTCGATGCGGGAAAAAAATCCCAGAATAAATCCCAACGCGATCGATCGTCCCCACCCCTCGCCCCTCGCTCTGTGAGTTGGCCGGTAAACAAGAGTCGCCGAAAGGGAGCATAACTGAGTAAAATGTAAAGGGAAGCCACAGCGACGACTTGTTAGTAAGGCAATCGTCTGATCTACCGCGTAGCTCTATAGTGACCTAGCGCGATATGCTTAAGACGGCGGAAACTACTGCTATTTTATTGAGGATTTTTTTATCGTATCGACAGAAACTCTGGGTAAAATCGCATGGTTCTGATAGTACGGAAAATTGTCTACACATTGATAAACTTTTCGTGCGTCCAAATGTTTGCACTCGTTGTGAAAATGAAGGTGAAAGGCGAGTGGGAAACACAATTTTATTCTCGATGTTACAGCATTATAAAAGGGTGCCTCAGAAAAAAACCGGCGAACGTGGACTTGTACTCAGTGATTTGAGCTTTGAAATGATTGACTAACATTCCTATGAAAAGTTCCTATCCAGAGGAATGAGATCGGCTCAAATATTTGTCGCCATCTAACATATAAGTACCGAGAAAAATAATAAATCGAAAACACACCCGTCTGAAGTCAAATTGTCACTGATTTCCACCGGCAGATTCTTACAGCTCTCGTACGCCATACGAACGTCCACTATAAAGTAGTAAGATGAATTAAACCAGACGATACTCGTCAAAAAAAAAAAACTCTCAAAAGACTCACACTCGAAGATCGTCATCTGTCTGCTGAAGATCACAGTGACGCCATAGACGAGCTGCCCGAGAAGATATAAGGAGAATTTGGACAGCTGACCGGCTTCTGCACCAGCTTCAGTTGGGACGAACTTCAGGATTTCACGGCTGGAACGAAAAAAAATGTCCTGTAAATCGAGATCGACTTCGTTTAATGCTGATATCATAGTCGTCAAAATATCGCTAAAACAATGATTAGAGAGTTGTGACAAAGCGACTAAGTTCCATTAACAGACTGGATGATATCCATAGGTGGCTGATAGATGCTCTGACTGAAACCCTACCATGTATTGGGGATCGATAAGCTGAGAACAGCCTTCCGGGGCAGCTTCTTCGATGGGCATGTCGCAGCTCTCCTGAAACGAATGAGTCTAAGGCGCACAATCTGATTTTTTTCATCAAAGTAAGTAGATTAGATAAATTCCTAATAAAGACGTATATCGCAATAAATAGACATTTTATCCAGTAACGTTGAGCAACTTATAAAACCTTGAACCTCACGTGGGACCGAACGCGCATTTCACCTTTTCCAAGGTGCGCGCTAACTTACGGCACTACTAGAGGCAGGAACTTCTGTTCTCCTGACAGTTTTTCAGCGATACAGAGTCTCGATCGGTCATCTACTGGCCTAGCTTCGAATGCCGTATATCGATGAACATTCGCTTTCACTTTATTATGCTTGATGAGCCATAAGCTCGGGAACGAACCATCGAGCTATTGGGCGACGTAGAGCACCTCTATCCACTGCGTTACATGTACTCCATTACTCAATCCGACTAAGATGGATATGAAATACTCCCAAATTTACAAAGTAGGATCATTTGTCCACTTTGATGATGATACAATTATATCACAGCCTACCATAGATATCTTTGAACCAATTCTTCTTAGATATTGCATTACTATTTTATTTTATAATTACCTCTGTACAATATTTTCACTTCAATCGTTCAAGATTCTTTTTTTCTAACTTCAGCTTTACTTTGTCATTCTAATTCTTTTTTTCACCGGTCGGGATCTGTGGCCCAGTGGTTGTGGATGCTCGCTGCGGCGCGCTCAGACGCGAGTTCTGTCCCCCAACGCTCTCCGATTGTCGACAGTCAACGTCCTATGGATCGCCACAGTTAGGCTATTTCAAGATTGCAAGGTCACTCTCTTCACCACTATTCTACGGCATTCAAGAAGAATTAAAGAAAACGAATAGAATGTTAGAAGTGCTGGGATCCGCACAAAAAAAAATGTGATGACGGGTCGTGTGAATAAAACAAAAATAAATTTTTACATTTCTCTAAAGTATTTTTTTGGAAAGAAATTAAAGAAATCAGCAAATGAAGGAAAGATAGAAAACACCGACCAGACGAGGGAAAATTTCGCATTGCGACCGACGAGGAGATTTGTCGAGAAGAACATCACGATCACTATGTAGACTAAAATAGCCGGATAGAAATCAATCAATAACACCAGAAAGTATTGGAAATCGTCAGATCACAGAGAAATAGAGAAATAAAAAAAGCGGAGGATCATGGCAGCCAGGTGGCGTCGGTACGATTTTCACAATGCCGCGCCAAGCTGACTGAAGCGGGAAACTCGAAATTCAAATTGCATCCGACGCATGATGCTGGTCCCGTAGCGATAATGCGACAACTGTAACTCGAGCGGAACCACATTGAAAGTACGGGCGATGATCACCACTTCTGTGACTCCGGCTGTTTCATCGCGCATCTAGACTGGTTTCTTCAGTTTTGTTTTGACGTAGTACGCGTCTTCACAAGAGTGGGTGTGGCGCAGTGGTTAGAAGTGCTCTACGGCACGTAGCTGCTCGATCAATCAATGGTCAGTGGTTCAATCCCACGCTAAAGCTCACCAAACCTGTCCAGCCGGGGTCGGTGATGTGGTACCAAACTCGCCTGTCGGGATAGCAGCACTAACTGGATACATTGGAAGGGCTGCGCGATCATTGTAAAGGCCACATATTCACTTGATCACCTCAAATAATGCTGGATGAAGAGAAATGCATGTCGCATTCTTCAAGGACTTTAGAGCTCTATCCCGTCCTCATACTGACTGTACGGATCCCCGAGCACCTCGTGCATTCGTTTCGTTTTCTCGCATCCATCATCATCCCCGAAGGTAGTCGGGACTTTTCATGGATCGCTTTCGTTCCGCTGCTTGGAGATTGCCGTTTTCTTTTGTAGATCCCGTAGGATTGCCGGTCGAGTCCATCTAATCTCCCTTGAGTCCTCAAATATCTGAGGAAGAACGATGCCACTTTGAGCTCGGCGACCGTTCTCTATCTGAAGAGACTGCTAACATTTCCTGATTTCGGAGAAATGAGGAGCTTAGGGAGCGCGGTGAATGCTGAAACCAAACCCGTCCTCGCGATGATCGAAGATACTACTTCCTCGCTTTATGATAGGAGTACGTATAGTAATTTGATACTCATTTTCACACCCATTATGGAGTGTATTTTATGATCATGATAAGTTCGTTAGAGAGCGCCTAATAGACTTACTTATGTGAATAACGAGTGGCATAACGCAGTGGTCTGTGATAGTGTATCAGGAAGAAAGGGCGATAAACCAAAACGATAGCTCGATCCTTTCTTCCAGCACTCTTGCAATCTATAATCAAACTCCTAAATAAGGTAGGAGTCGGAATACAAGAAGTGCTGGGATCCGGACAATAAATCGCGGTGACGGGTCGTGTGAAGTGAAATAACAAAAAAGTGTAAAGAACAAAGAGTTGAATTCTCAGCAGCACATACATACAGTCTACTTGGCTCCACTTCCGTCTTGAATTTGTCATACCTAACATGACAGCGTATTGCCTCAGGCAAGGTCAAATTAACAGTCGGTGGTCAGAGCAGTATCTGCATGCTAAATCACAATCTGAAGAGAAGTTCGAAGCATGTGCGAGGTTGGTTTCGGTGGTTGTACATCGACAGCAGAATGGCTGGGACATAGTAAAAAGTTAATATTGGCCCGTGTATGGAAGGTGGAGTGGATCGACAAATGAAAACAAAATAGTTAGGTTATGTTAAGGATATGATACGGTACTTCAACCTCAACTCTGTTAACCATTTGGAGCCTTAATATTGAGGTCGTACCTATTAATCAGGCGAAGAAAAAGGAGATGCTATCAAGAAGCTTAGATTACCCGTGTTCAAATGTTATACGGATCCCATCACTTTATTCCCTTCGTTGTAATTGAGCAGCCGCCATCCAAAGAGGTGACCAGGCTTGTATATGCAAATTCGACATCTACTTTAGTTTTTCTATCATCAACATGATCGCTAGTGTTTGTCGACTTTGATTTTCTCTGGATAGCCACGAGATAGGTGAACTCAAAGTGTTTTCAGGTCGTCATTCTAAGGAGTTGCTAGTTATTGTAAATGGCATATGAATTTCCTGCTCTTAGGTTCCTCAGCCCCCTAAGATGGCAACGACACTTGTGACGTTGTCACATCCTGTCATTAATCGGCTGATTGTTTTAAGATATTCAGCACGTTGATTCAACCGATGGAATAAGATAACATGAAAAGATAGGAAAATCTCTGCAATCATTGAAACAATCACCAGCTTTTCTGGAAATAATGCGGTTTATCAGTGCAGTGATCACCGAGACTCATAAAACGTACTGAAGTTTCCATTCTTCGAAAGCTCAAAAGTGTAGAGTTCTTTTGCAGACTAACATACGTATAGCATTTGGGTAATGAGTATTGCCAATATGTGTTGATTTTTTGCTATCAAAGGTACGAGTGATTGCACTGAAGAGAGTGAAAATACATAGTGTCAAGGGGGGCTGAGAATCTATTAGTGCAATGAAGAAAACGCAGATGTGTCTCAAGTTGAGGACTAGTCAAAACATCCGAAAAATCTTTTGCAGGAGTCTGAAATAACGTGGATATCTAGATATTGTAGCACTATCTCAAATAAGAGTCTAAAAACATACGAAAGAACGACTCATTGTTATGCTGTAGAAGCAAACACACAACAGCGTATGACGAAATCTTCACCAAGTCTAACATCGAGTAGATAGGAGTCACGAGGCCACATTGGGATGTCTCCAAGTGCCAAACAATGCGCCACGACGTGACCTCTATAGGAGTCACGTGATGTGCAGATAGCGGCTGCTTGCAAATTCCATCCAGAGTATCTTGGTCTACAGTCAGTTCAAGGATTACAATAGAGACTATCAAATACTTAAGTTCCATGCCTGAACGATACATTTTGTCTTTTCGCTGTCTTAGGCTAAAACTCCGGTTCTTTCGAGCCCTAACACTTCTTTTATTAACACTCTTTTTTGCTGAAAAAAATCTGTTATCAAACACAAAATATTCAAACAAGCCAAGTCAATTTAATGAGATGAGATGTTTCGTAATAAATTTGGTTTATATTTAGGGCTACAACTGCTACATCGGAATTTTTGAGTCGAGACTCAAACTATACAATGCTTTTGTTCTGTCTGAGGTTTGAATCCGGAATGATATTGCGCAAATATGATTATGCGATTTATGCAAAAAAGCAGAGCTTTCTATAGACATATGAAGTCTGATCTTTACTGATCGAGCAACTATCGCCAATTTGAAGAGCAGCTTTGTCGCGAAGATTTTATGAGAGGGCCTAAGAAAGGATTCGTGCTTTCATTCAGGTAAATGCAGATTCAAAAGATGGACTCAGCCTTTTTTGCCGTGACGGCCAACTCTGTCAAATTGGACTGCTACTTTACAGTAAATTGGGGAGGGGAATGGTGGTTAATTTAGTGAGTTTATGTGTGAACCGTATTGTGCACTTTAACGCTTGGATAAGGCTACAATCAGGTCACTCGAATATTGGGATTAGATGGTTCAGAGTCATGCTCTAAAGTGCATGTCATTGCCAACTTTATAGTAAGCTATTCTCTCATTTGGAAAGAAGAATTCCATGTCCTCGACTCCAGAAGAGCTCATTTTCTAAAAAAATCCTTACCTAATAGAATTTACGATATAGAATTATCGGTGTAAACTGAGATGAGCCAACACAACATTGGCGGACCAACAAGAACTGAGATGATGTTAGATACACTGACACCTGTTCTGATTAATCGGTAACTGATAGGATAACATTGTCTACTAGGTTTTTCAAAATTGCTATTCCCCTAACCCTCTTTTGTGGTCAATCGACGAACGTCTCAAAGAACGCCTTACCTCAGCTACCTGCGAAATTGCAAGGGAAATCATATCGGCCAGCATTTTTTGACACTCGTAAGGAAGACGGAGTCTTTGAGCAACAACCGAAGCAACATGTGAAATCTTCGAAAACCTTTATGTGTAATAAATGCGAGGAAAGCAGTTAAATGTATGATTAGCTGAGATCTGCTAATAAACCGTGATGAAGAGACGTGTAAATTAATAAAGAATGATAGTTTTCGGTATCGGGTATAAGGGAACAAATCAATAATCGATATCGTTCACTTTACACGAAATTTTCATAGGAGTGTTCGTAATCGTTCGAAAGTGTGAATCTCTGGCTGGAGTCGCACGTAACCGGCTCTTCAAAACACCCTTTCATAGCGCTGTAAAATTCAAAATGAAACTATGTTGCACAACAGCCAGGCACCTCATTTTTATGACTTGTATGAATTGTTGGAAGAAAGAGAAGCACATAAAAGTGTAAAGAAAATCTCGCAGTATCTTGGTCAATCGTTTTATTCGGAGTGTCTTTCAGAGAGAAGAAAAGATTTGCAATTATATGCCAAGTTGCACCTCACATGTCAAACTCATCCAGTCATCGATCGATCGCTCTGCCCCACAGCTCATGTGGGCCCGTACAAGCTCGCCGAACATGTGAAACTCGACCTTATTTTTCCTCATCACACTTTTCCTCGGGCAGTGAAATGGTCTCTCCCCGGAATAATCACAGCGCTGTAATCATTCAAACTTACGCTATCGAATGATTACTAATAGTGCAGAGGAAGGGCTCCCTCCTGCGAGATGTAGAAAACAAATGTTTCTTTATCTCCCTCAACGCTATCAAAGAGCATTTCCAAAAAGCAAACACATTATTGAGTTCTTTGGAACTTGTCTATCAGAAGAGTACTAGCACATTCAAGAAGGAGTTTTCTTCAACGAATTATAAGCGAGATAAAGAAAACGCGCGGTGGTGTGAAACATAATTTTATTTTGGACTTTACAGCGTTATTAAGTTGTTTCGAAAAATCGGTCACGTACGGCTTTAGCCGGAGATTTAAAGTTTCAAATGATGCTAACACTCCTATGAGAACTTCTTCTTCAGCGAATGAGAATGAGTTATCACTTTCCCCAATTATCGAAAACCATTGGAGACTTTTATGGGCGTTTTATATGCAGTATGCTACATCAATAAGGATTTCACTGACATTACTGTGAGAGCAAAAGTGCGGATGTGGCATCAGTTTGATACCATGATGCAAACAAAACTGAACGCATTTAACGTACGAAAAGTCTATCTTCAGACAAGTCAAAAAGTAAACACGAAGGAATAAAAATAGCAGACGAATAAACTCATGAAAAACAGCGAAATCTACAAAGCTCCAATGTTCATTATCGAAAAGTTACTGTGGATCCAATACATCTACATTCGACATGAGAGTTGCTTTGTGGACTGCAACCTCGTATCCAGGTCTCCTTCTAGGCTCTACTCAGCTCAGCCTTTTCCACATCCTTTCTGAGAAGACCGTCGACAGCTTTTGAAGTCACTCTTAAAAGACTTTGATTGGCCAAACT
>JAHQIW010005445.1:0-43515 GCA_019055375.1 Parelaphostrongylus tenuis | reverse complement strand
CAGATTTCAGAACAAATAATTTTTAAAAACAAAGCGCAATGTTAACTACCACTCAAGTGTGTAGTGAAACGGACAGAGTGAGAACCATTACTCATTGAGAAACCCGTAAATTGTATGCTTTACGCAACTGTCTTCTAAGTGTAAAAAAATTGAAATTGAAGACTTAAACAGAAAAATCAGGATTTTGCTTGTACAGTAGTCTGCAATATTCTTTTTGCGTCATTATGGTACCCATGGTATTAGTTTACTGGCATATAAAGCCTGATCATGCAAAGCTCTACAGTGAAGCACTGAAAAAGAATAAATAGAAAGAAAGGAACCAAGAAATTCTACCTCATACATAGCAAATGACCTATCGAGCATGACGTCTAATACGGATGGAGTCTGTAATGTACTACAGTGTTAGGAAAGTTAAGCGCATAACTTAATTGATAGTAATCTTTGATTCATAAACAATACAGCTAAAATTTGCTACAAGAAGAGCGCGTTCTACAGTACAGGCTTTTTCCTGATTGTGCTTCCAAATGGCACAAGGCGTGTAAAAAATACTCAAGAAAGGATAACATTGCATTCACAACAAAGGATAAGGCAGAAAATTTTCGGCATTGAACAATCCTTGGGGAATGTGTCATGCATTCGGCTTCAGCTTTCAACTTCGCCCGTAGCAACTGATTACATATCTTAGTCTTAATCCTACAGTGATTCATGGTGGCCTATCCATGTGAGAAGCAAGTGCTGCTAACCCTTCAGAGAAGTCTGGCAGGAATGACGTGTGTCACTACGGGCACTTTACCATAGAGCTCAAATGTGTTTCTACCGTAGATCCCACTGCATATAGGAAGATACGCATTCTTTATAGTGTCTGCTAAAAAGTGACGAAAGAGTATAGATGAATTGCGTCGGAAATGTTGGTATCACTTACGGATTTATATAGACAGATCGGCTCATCTTCATTTCGTTAATCTTCTACGAAAAGAAGCAAGATTAATTAAATTGGCCAAAAGCCCGTAATTAGGCTTTCAGAAATGCATGGACGGCGTTTTAGATTCGCCTCCATTAACCTCCTGCTTCTTCGAAAGTGACTTGCAAATTACTCGTGAGTACTCAGCTCTCACGCTCAGAGTCTAGCAAGCCACACGTTGGTTATCAAGAACGCTAGAAACAGCAATAAAAATGAGCCACATTCCCCTGACACTGAAGGGGTCCCCAATACAGTAGCGTGAAGTTACACGAGTACGGAGAAGCTAGTGAAATCTCAGGCCAAACTAGGCTCCAAGAATGGGATCGGACTAAAGTGACGTAAAGTTTTAAAGGACGCCTTAGCTCAGGTACCTCCAGGATTCCAAGGAGAACTGTTCTGATCAACATTTTACGACTTTCATACAAAAGTCTAAAGTTACCGGCGTTGAACAATCCCAACAATCCCAGAGGGATGCGCTATGCATTCAGCTTCATTAGGTAAGGCTTGGGAAAAATAAAAGCTATGATGGTCAAGAGGAAAAATCCCTTTTCACAACAAATGTTTGTCCTAATAGTTGCGTATACAACACTACTTAGCTCTGGTGCATGTTATAAATAGGATGCCAAACTAACTGACAATCTCAAAAAACCGACTTTTCATGAATCCCGACACATAATAATCAATACAGATGAGTCTCAAGACTTCTTCTGTCTAGCTGACACGAGCTTGCTAAAAATTATTGTTGTAGTAGCAGTCGTAGTAGTAGTACTAGCGTGTTGACGCTTTCACGATGCCACTTTCTTCAAAACCTGGACATAGAATGTTTTTGAATATTTGAATGATTCGGAGGATTGTCAGTGCCTTTAGATGGAGCCCAGTTCAGGTTAAAAGATCAAGGGAAGAAACGGCGCCATGTCTTGCGTGATAGTCGTGCATTTGTCATTCCGGATCATTCTTGATTCTTTCGTTCATTTAAAATGCTCCAACAGTCTGGAAATATGGCATTTTGAATTACTGCCCGGGGATCGTGATAGTCATCTTGGAATCATTAACGTTGTGAATTGTGTTCTATTTGTACCTGAAGGGTTCGTTAATTGAAATCTGTATATACCATCCAAATGCTCGGTTATGCAGACTTGGAGTGGATTAAGAACTGATAGCCAGAATCCTGGCGTGGGAATCAAAAATATTACCGCGCAGAAGTCTTGAAACATCGTGATAAACGATAAAAAACCAAAAATCAAGCGGGGCAACAAATGCATTACTATAACGCGACACCCGGCATCTTTTTTGTTTGATGACTTGTCCTAACCTAAGCCGCATTTGATCCCACTGACAATCCACCGAGTCACTCAAATAATCATATAACAGTCATGTTCCTGATTCTGAAGGAAGCAGTGTTGCCGAAATGTCAGCCACGGAACTACCATTACGACCATTGCTACTACAACCCACTATTACCGACCTCGCATCTACTGAACAAGACAAGTTTTTGGAATTTACATGTAATTTGATTACCTTTATTCATCGTAGTAATAATAAGCGAGTGTTGTTGCTTTGTGTTTTATCCACCTTTTACATCATCTTGGTGATCCTATCAACAGTAAATAAAATCATAAAAATTTTGATGGTGATCAATCTCTAAGGTATGCGTCATGCATTCGTCTCTAACAAACCTTGTTTAATGTTAATAAAATCATATGTGGCCTTTACAGTGACTTGCGGTGCTTTACCAATGTATCAAGTTAGTTTCGCTATCCTCCTAAGCAAGTTAGTGTCAAGTCACCGACTCCAATGAGATAGAAAGCCTGGTGAACTTTGAGCGCGGGATCGAACCATGAAACATCAATTGATCGACCAGTGTGTGTCACTGAACACCTCCAACCACTACGCTACGGCTCTCTTTATGGGCAATATATTACTTTTAATGAAAATTCATTCATTCGATTAATGTATGTTTTGGGCTCGAATGATAACATATATCTGAACAGTATTAATGGAAACAATATGTTACAAGTAAGATCCTCCCACTTGTCTGGATATTAGCACCTTCAGAGTAACAACGTAAAATTGATAGGTTGGGGGGAAAAAGTTCAGAGATAAAGCTTGTAACTTTTTTGGGTGTCGACCATTTTTGTGTTTTTAGACTCATCTGAGAGCCCGTTTTCTCCCGCGTTGATTGGTATATACTTTATCTACTTATTTCAAGGTGGAGTTAACAAGCAAGCAAATTAGGTTGTTGATGATGCACGAACGGCCGTTGGGTTCAAATGCAACGGTGGCAAGTGAACGCATCTATCTATCAACCGAACTTTCAATATGCCAATCGATTCTTTGCTGGAGAAGTGGCAGGAAGTGCTTGAAGCCGATGGGAATACTTTGACTATAAGTTTCATCTTTGTTCGCGTATTATAAGTGCATAATTTTTTTTCAAGCATTTTCTCAGAACTTTTTCCCCAACCTATTATGAAAATATTCGTATGAGTACAAATTTAGAGTTCTATGACAACAGAGCTCGATTGGCAACCCGATACAAGCTGATATAATTATTAGTTGACAATGTTGACACCGAGTGAGAGGATCCTGCCTATCCATTCGGTAACATTTTGAACTGCTCTTGCAACGAAAAGTCTTTGCTCTGTCTGCCTAGAAGTATCAGCAGTATTTATGATATTATTTACTGAATGAAGCTCTGGTTTATCTCACTAAGAATTCTATTAGGATATAAAATGTGTTGCAACTTAAGCAATGTTTTTTAGTAATTCCTTTCGTGTGCAGGCACTACGATTACTGTTATTCACCACTTAGATTTGAAAGGCGCTCACTTACCACTCATACCTCTGCTCACTGAACCTGTTCGAAGAGAATTTTTTGCGGACAATTCCTTTCGTGTGCAGGCACTACGATTATTGTTATCCACCACTTAGATTTGAAAGGCGCTCACTTACCACTCATACCTCTGCTCACTGAACCAGTTCGAAGAGAATTTTTGCGGACTGTCAATGTGAAATAGAATTTTTCTGCTCAGCTCTTATACAGCATATTTGCCTTAAAGGCTATCTACTGACTGCAGAAAGGCTGCCAAAAGAGCTTCATGCTGTGAGGTGAATCGTAAAAACTCGCATCGACATCAATGCGTACGGCCTGCGGTGTGCGTCATTGTCCATATTGAGGTCAATACGCATGTTTGGCAAAAGGTTGATATATTGCTTACTCGACAACGCTTAATCTTGCTTAACCCTTTACGGGCGGTGTTTGATCGATTTGATGAAGCGGTACGCGATTTATTCAATCCGAAAAAGATTTTTTCTTCTTTGCAAGAACTTCAGGTCTTTTACATCAATCTGATGCTCCAGTTTCTCTACACTCTTATTTACTTTTTGTATATGTATAACTATAAGATAAGAAGAAAACTCAGTGTAAAACGCATCTTTACCTCCGCTCGCACAGCACACTATGAAGGTCTTTCCGGAGACCAAAGATCAGATTGAAAATGCTGTGATTCATATTATCAAATTAGTAGTAATGTAGTCAAAGAATAGCCTTACACGGGCCCTAACCGCGCGAACAATGCACTGCGAGAGTGAAACACAATTTCATGCTTGTTGCTACAACGTACTAGAAAAGCTTTCCCAGAAACCAAGCACTGTGTTCATTCACCGAGATTTAATTCTATTGCCTACTGAAAAATCTAGTGAAAAAGTTTCCTCCAGCAAAAAGACGTCCAAGGACTTGAAGGTCGCCCTTACGGATTTCCTGATTTTTCAGGGATAGATGATGATTTTTCGACAACCTTCTGGTAGAAAAGATTTGTGAGCTAGAGTGATCACATGATTATAGAGCGGTTTTTATTTTCAATCGTCCTGTAAATAGAAGCAGTGCATTTTCCACTATATAGCGGTTGTAACTACGGTCTGTCGCATAGATGTCTTCAAGTTTTCTACTCAACCTTTCACACGGTACTAAAGAGTTGTTGTAATACTGTCGTCAGTCAAACCACCGACTAAACGAAAAAGGAAAGGTTATCTGTGTCTTTCCAAGAGTAGAAGAGATCTGCTATCGACCACACCTATTCAAGGAAGTGAGTAAACAATTATTAATATCAAGAAGTATGGGAAGAC
This sequence comes from Parelaphostrongylus tenuis, assembly GCA_019055375.1. Taxonomy (NCBI): domain Eukaryota; kingdom Metazoa; phylum Nematoda; class Chromadorea; order Rhabditida; family Metastrongylidae; genus Parelaphostrongylus; species Parelaphostrongylus tenuis. Next base: position 38,433 of record JAHQIW010005445.1, on the reverse strand, counting down.
GTATTGCAGAAACAAAGAAAGAATTGTGCAAATGGTCGATACGCGCCTTCAAAAGGTCGAAATGAGGGTTCGAATCCCGTTTAAGGTTCAGATTTATACTGCTCTACATTATTGAATATCTAGAAAACCGTTGTAAACGAAAAGAGTATCTCAATGAAAAAATTGCAGTCATTAAAGGGGTTACACAGGCCACTTCATTGCTAAATGAATAACTACTATAATGTGCTACACTCGTGTGAGTATTAGAACTCACCATCATCACTTTTCACCTATTAGAGAAGAATATGTGCCAGTAAATTTCTGGACGCCCAACTATAGGTTAAATTGCTATCATTGCCCCACTTCTTCGATTTCTCTGCTGAATGGAGTAAGTTCTATTGACCACATCCAACCTGGGTAGACAAGTACTCGTGCGAGTGGTGTGTGATTGTGCATGTTCGTGTATATATACATATATGTGTGTGTACGTATGTATGTCAATGTGTATGTATGTATGTATGTATGTATGTATGTATGTATGTATGTATGTATGTATGTATGTATGTATGTATGTATGTATGTATGTATGTATGTATGTATGCATGCATGTATGTGTACTGTATGTATGTATGTATGTATGTATGTATGTATGTATGTATGTGTATGTATGTATGTATGTATGTATGTATGTATGTATGTATGTATGTATGTATGTATGTATGTATGTATGATGTATGTATGTATGTATGTATGTATGTATGTATGTATGTATGTATGTATGTAGTATGTATGTATGTATGTATGTATGTATGTATGTATGTATGTAGTATGTATGTATGTATGTATGTATGTATGTATGTATGTATGTATGTATGTATGTATGTATGTAGGTATGTATGCATGTATGTATGTATGTATGTATGCATGTATGTATGTATGTATGTATGTATGTAGGTGTGTATGTATTTATGTATGTATGTATGTATGTATGTATGTATGTATGTATGTATGTAGTGTATGTATGTATGTATGTATGTATGTATGTATGTATGTATGTATGTATGTATGTATGTATGTATGTATGTATGTATGTATGTATGTATGTATGTATGTATGTATGTATGTATGTATGTATGTATGTAGGTAGGTATGTATGCATGTATGTATGTATGTATGTATGTAGCATGTATGTGTATGTATGTATGTATGTAGGTATGTATGTATGTGATGTATGTATGTATGTATGTATGTATGTATGTATGTATGTATGTATGTATGTATGTATGTATGTATGTATGTATGCATGTATGTATGTATAATCTCATTTCTGAGAAGTGTACAAGAGAAGGGTTATGCATATTTTTTACCACTATTGAAATTTTTTATTTTGACTCTCAATTTGAGCAATAGAGTTGTTTTTCTATTCTGCTTGATCTGACATCGCAATTTTTGTGTTGATCTTAGACGTTTACATCGACTAGCTTGCTCACATTTGTCATAGAGGAATGTCTCGAGATTTGCTTGTGTATTTGTCCGTTAAAAGAGTCTCTTTCTCCTTTACGAATATTGGTATAGTTGATTTCACTGGAATCCTCGAATTGACGCTCTTGAACGTTGATAAATCTTCATTACAGGCCGGAACTATTTTTCGTGGACTGAAGGGCAGCGAGGCAATTTCAGACAGATCTCATAGTGATTTTCCGATTCTGAGAGAATGAGTGCAGAGTTGATCTTCGGCAGACTGGACCACAGTCTAGCATGCAAGGAGCTATGAAAGAATTGATGTCGATACAAAATGTTCTTACAGAAAACAACCGTCGAAAGGATCATTAGTTTTGTAGAAATCTTGTAACAAATGCTAACAAATATCGAAATTTACTGGAATAGATTTGTTATCCGGCACAGATAAGAGGTTTTGCTCAACTAACAACTTTTCGAAGAATTGTGCACAAGGAACGGAGCAGTGACATCAAAGGCAAAAAATCTATTAGACTAGAATTGGCACGTTTTTGCAAATTTATGATGAATGACTAACTACTGGAACTTGTACCAATGCTTTTTCACTGTATGATGTCCCCTATACCCAACATTTATAAAAGTCGGAAAAAGTCGACATGGTCATGAGCGCATCAGTCAACTCAACCGTGTGTGTAGCTGAAAAGTGGAGTGGAATCTAGAAATCCAATCTTTTCTGCGCTTCACTTCTTTCAGAGTATATTGTTGTAACCTTTATCTTCTGTTACGGAAGCGACTTGTCAGGCCACATGGATTTGAAAGAGGTTTAACAGTAAGTCTTCTTCCTCACTTAGAACTATCTCCGCGCCTATTTCTTTACATGATGTTTATTTGAATTTACTGAAATGCTTTTCATAGTAACAAATCAGTTATTTATTGTACACGCGACAAATTTTATAGGGATTCGTTAAAATGGGTATTCATTAACAACCGCAACTCGTGAATAGTCTATGATTAGTATTCCATCAGAGTATACGGAACACTTTTCACTAATCATGCTTTCTATTACTTTTGTATCACGTAGCTGATTAGATTTAGGTGGAGCGCATTTATAGGTCTATTAAGCGAAGTGACCTCATCTTTGGTCTTGTTGAATTCAAAAATTGCGACGTCGTGAATTCTTTCGACAGCGATCATCAACGATTATGACCCTGTAGTGACGGCCATTTTGAACTTTTTCCTACTTTTGTTTGTCCTCAAATTAGAAAGTATTGCTGAACACACTTGTAATCAGCGCCAGTCAAAAAAGAGTGTTTCTTCCTAACTTGTTCTCGTGTCATACATTTCATATGAACTGTTTAATTTTAATGCTTTGTTTCAGCATAAATGATGACTCTTTCGGCAACAACAGGAAATATTCATATTCTATATGTAGTCTGCGATAAAACCAAAAATCTTATGTTCTTCTTCACACAGTATTGGACATTTTGCACACATTCTTCAAAAATCGTTAATAACATACATATGGGAAGATATAACTTGCTCCAGCGTCTGAATGCCCAGATTTCTGCTTTTCCTCGCCTAATGAATTTTAATTTAGACAGATGTTTGAAAAAAAAATTCCGTTGACCCTAAAAAAAAGATCATTCCATTCGTGAAATTTAGCTTTCATGACCTTCCATTGAATGAGAAATTCAAAAATTTCAGTCGCCACACAGAAACTTCAGATTCAAATTGTCTCCATATCTGTGACAATTAGCAAATTGCCTAAGAAGGTTGAGAAAAGTGATATCTACCAATATACTATGTGTGCAATAATTCAGTGCATTTCTATGTTGATATTTTACGCAAGAAGTAGTTTCATTTTTATCTTCGTGTTTTAGGCTTTAATACGAGGCTTCGACGAGCACCGTGTGCGATGTTGCCTAAAAGCAGGATTCGCCCAGTGATCCCATAGCGCTGCAGATCCAAAATTACAACCACTCGTAAAATCGAGTGATTAACGTTTGATGAGGATTTCTTGGACATTAAGGCTTCTGGACGAGATTATTGTAGTGTGGGAATTTTTCTGGCTTTCAAGTATATAATGATTACAGAAACTTCTATCGCATCGCTGTCCAGGTTTCGTGGTTATAACCATTACTTACATTTATTCTAAATTTTCTCAGCTCATTGTAGCTGTTTGCAACATCTTAAGTATCACTATTTTCTTCTATAAAGAGAAGCCCGAGATTTCTATGTCAGACAATGGCTATACTGAAAAGACTACCTCACCACTGATATCTTCTATGACATAGGAAGCCACATACAGTTATCTTTACGACAAGAATCTTAATTAGATGAATAGATATAGTAGAGGTAGTTTATCAATGCGATAAACTTGTGTTATTGGCTGGTAAGTATTTTCAAGTATAAATCTACCGAGATTTCAGTAATTTGTATCTGCGTGGAACTGTAAATGAAGCAGCTTATATGAAAGAAAAGGAATAACGAATAAAGTGGAAGTATAAAATAAACAGAAGAAGACTGTAAAGTAACTCGTGAAAAGAATATGTGCGTGAAAATCGCTACGGAGACATAAAATCTTTCTCCGTTACTGGTTTAATAGCTCATGCCAAACACTTTGATTTCTGCTTCGTTGTGACCTTCAACCAGTACGTAACGAGCGTTATCCACTCTCAACAAAAGAGAAAAGAAGTTGAATGATCTAGTAATCCTAAGGTGAGGATGGAATGGTCATTCAACGTAAAAAATAACAAAGTCTTTTTTACTAGGAAGCAAGATTGTTCGCATGATTTTTTGCATGGCACAAAGCACTGAGAATTACCTGACTGCTGTGATGACAATGAGAGATGCAGTGCAGTCGGAAACGATGATACAAAAAAGTCATCTGGTTGTGATTTCCGCAATTAATAGCAATGAAAGTTCATTAGGGAGAGTGTCGGAATCTCATCCCATCCGTATAATACGCGAAGCACTCCTGACTTACAAGACAGCAAAAAACGTATGAAACAGCAGTAAAAATAGGCTTTATTAATGACCTAATAGAAATGGTCCTTAAAATGGTAGAATGGGCCTGACCCCGAAAGAGTCTCCGGTACGGCAATGTCCGGTATGACGAGTACGGAGAGACTGCTAATATCCCAGGGCCAAACTAGGGCGCCAAAATCAAAGCAGACTGAAGTATCGATCTGTACCTGTAATGCACGAGCACTTGCATACGAATCCGATGTAGGGATCAGGTTTAATGTTACTGGACTGGATGAGACGAGGTGGTGCCATCCATTTCACGCTTTTCATGACATCGGAGAAGAGCTGCTTCTTGGAACATGCGACCGCAAAGGTTTCAGTGGCGTTTGCGTTCTTGTCAAATCGAATTTGACCGTGAACATAGATCCGTCTGAACAACTAACAACCTGTATCGGACGATTACGGTTGAATCGATGTGGATCAATGCAGTCTTCGAGCATCTTTGTTGCTTACTCACCAACATCAGGCTATGACGATGGCGAAATCGAACCTATGTGGATCTCGTAAATTTCTTCAGAGAAGATTATAAAATCTGCAAGGCTATCGTTGGAGATTTTGCTGCAAAAATCGGACCTAGAGGAGCTCCTGAAGAACGTCACATTGAGATCTACAAACTAGAATGGAACGAACAGGGAGAGAGGCTATTTGAAATATCATGACGACTAATGCCATTCATGGAAACGCACAATTCTAAAAGCCTTACTCTCAGAGGTGGACCTGGGAGTCTATGAAGAGTACCATAAGAAAATAGACCACACTCCAGCAAGTGGAAAGTTTTACTTGACCGATGTCGTTGTAGCTCCTAAATTCTACACAGTGTCAGACCATCCACTCTTTCGCGCAACGTTCCGCTTTTCGCGGAAGGGAGAAGAAGTCGCTAAGTTCAAACAACGAATCCCAGAATATCATGAACTGGGATATATTCAAGGCATTAGTCGGCTTATGGAAAGATCCCGTAGTTGGCAGCATCGAGTAATGACACGAACGGCAATTAAACATCTTCATGTTAGCGCTATGAAAGCCGAGAGTCCTAAAGTCACAAAGAAAAGTTTGTCTCCTCCAACATTCGAGCTGATAAGTCAACATGAAATCACATGAGCCACAGACAACCTCAATCTCACGCCCGAACTTGCGAAACCATGCAGAGCAGCGACAAAAGAACGCCTCATAGAAAGACGAGCAGCTGTTTTGGCCAGAGCTGCAGAAGCTGGAAAGAGCATTCATAAAGCCCATCGAATCTTCGCCAATTACAGGGCCAATATAATCGCACTCCGACGCATTAAAGGGGCACCTACAGCTTCCAGAAGGGCAATGAAGGAAACCATCCACCAGTACTATTTAGATCTCTTCGCCTATCCATGTTTTCTTACTTTCATATAACTTGAAAAAATATGAATCTATCATTCCACTACTCCTCGCTTCCAAAATCCGACATGCTATATCGTCGGTGAAGAACATAACAACACCCGGTCCAGACAGGATTAGACCAGAACGCCTGAAAAACCTGCCGCCACTTCTCATCAACACCGTGGCTCGGATCTTTACTCGTTACCTGTTAGAATGCAAGATCCCTATTCAAAGGAAAACCAGCAAGACCGTATTGTTGTTCAAAAAGGGAGACCTTCACGACATAGGCAATTATCATCCAATCTGCTTGCTGTCCGTTGTCTATAAACTCTTTACTCGAGTCATCCTAACCAGGATTGACAAAACATTGGACGAAGGACAACCATGCGAACAAGCAGAGTTCCGAAAAGGATTTAGTACCATAGACCACATCCACACGATTACTTGACTCACTGATGTTTCACGAGAGTGTTTCACTTAAATAAGCACAGAAATGTCTTTGACTTTCGACCGGCTATATAGCTTGGGAGTTCAAATTTCTTTATCAACCACATGCTCGAATCAAAAACAACAATGATTTTCCTTCAAAATAATGACCATCATTATTCGAACTATCTTCTGCCTATTATCTGCAAGCTGTCGGATCTGCTCGAAATACTATTCTTTGGGCTTTGAATCAAAATCTCCTGATATGTCTCTTCAACTTGATCACGAATCGATGTTCAAATCATGGAATGTTACATTGAGCAGAACTTGACCATAACAACGGCGCAGCATCTAGATCGAAGGCTGGGTGCGGCAAGATCTCGATCATGAGGTTTTTCCTTAGACTTCTTTGCGGTGTGAGATTTGACATTGTTTTCCTGAAACAACGCGCACTTTCGACAAATCAATGTTTGGTACTTTTCTTTGAGGTATCGTAGACGCGGTCCGGCTTCCCGCAATAGAGGTTGGAGTATGGGAGAATTCCTGAGATATTCCCAAGAATTTGCAGTAATTGGTACTGTGTGAAGCAAACATTAAATTTAAGTTTCTCGCGGATGTCAGGAACTTTTTTCTTGATCTGGTAGCTCGTTACCGCCTTCGAGATATCCTCAATGTTCTTGTATAGTTCTAATGTGTCTGGTTTCTTTCTACTAATATCTAAGTCTCTCATTAGGTCGATTCTAAAACACAAGATGTTTGCTTAACTCCATTGACAGCGTTGGAAACTACTCACGCGATAACATTGATATTTATAGATTACAGAATGGTAATCACATATAATAGATTGGAGAAAAATGTCTGAGAAATGCTTGTACCTTTTTTGGATGTTGACCATTTTTGGTGTTTTTCGGCTCATTTGGAAGCTCGTCTTTTCTCGGTTCTTTAGTATATAGTTTATCTACTCAAGGTGGAGTTAATAAGCGAGCAAATTAGGTTGTAGATGGCACACGAATGGCCGTTGAGTTAAAATGCAATGGTGGCATGTAAGTTCGTGTATCATCAGCGACCTAATTTGCTGGCTTGTCAAATCCATCTTGAAATAAGTAGATAAATATATATAATCATGCGGAGAAGAGGGGCTTTCAAATGAGCTCAAAAACACGAAAAATGGCCGACATCCAAAAAAGTTAAAAGCATTATCTTAGAAACTTCTTTCTCAACCTATTAACTGTTTGACTGAGTAGAGCGCATGCCAGTTTGGTTCTTCAAGTTCTGAAGAAAGAGCGGAACGTTAGCCTTTATGTAATAATTATGTAATTATCGCTCGTTTCTTTTTTTCTCATGACCACGCCCAAATTTCAATGTACTTCATGATTGTTATGTGAGCCTACTTGTCATGTGGTCTATTAATGGGCTCTTGTGCAGCATGATACACGTGATTCAACCTTGACAGTCTCCTTAGGCGGGCGGAACCCTTCGTCTTTTAGCGGATCCTCTTGGGGTGCTCCAGTCTCCATACTAAGAGTAGGCGACGACGAACGAATTACACCACACTGCCGTCAAGTGAAAATCACCAAGTTTGAGCGTGATTTTAGGAAAACACTCGAAACGAACGGTATAATATATTTCAAAATACCAAAATACCAATCGAGTGTACAACACTACCGACTAGCGGTTTTCACTTGACGGCAGTGTTGTGTAAATTGTTCGTAGGCATCTATTCATAGTGTGGGGACTGGAGAACCCCGAGAGAAATGGTTAGTAGACGAAGGTCAGCCCGACTGATAAGACTGTGAAGGTCGAAACACGTGTATCGGGCTGTACAAGAGCCCATTAACAGGCCACATGACAGTAGGCTCACATTACAATTATGAGATACGTTGAAATTTCACGGTGGTCTTAAGAAAAAAAAAAAGAAACGAACGGTATTCACACAATGATTACATAGCGATTAACATTCCGCGCTTTCTTCACAGTTTGGAAAAGTCGAACTAACATGCGCTGTACTCAGCCAAACGCTTTCATAACCTAAAAATGGTAAACTTAATATGGCCATGTTTAAGCGCGTAGTAAACATTTTTTTTATTGCTCATTGCTTTGTTGTCCTAAGGTCAGTCACTTAGAGTCGAAGACAAGTCGCAGGTCTCCATGAGCGAGGATTATTAAGTCAATGTCGAGGTTAGTCGATAATCTGTCCTGGGGACTGTTTAAGTCGAAAGATCGAGTCGAATCATTTTCGAACAACGAAATGAACATCATCGTGGATAATTTATGATAAGAGGATTAGAACGGTGTATATTCAATAGAGTTTTAATTGGTACGGCATTCTAGGTGAACATGTCTAACAGCTTCAAACTTCAAGCTACCATAGAGCTTCGAAGGTGAATCAGTGATAAACATGTATTTGCCGAATCAGAAGTTCGTAATTAGCTTGGATTGTGGAACGTAAGATAACAAATATGATATTCACACACACACACACACAGAGAGAGAGAGGGGAAGAGATAGAGAGAAAGAGAGAAAGAAAGAGAAAAGAAGGAAAGAGAGAGAGAGAGAGAGAGAGAGAGAGAGAGAAGGAAACAAAAATTCTACACGGTAAAATAAATCTTACTAGAAAACGACTGCAAATACTGTTGAAAGCCAAGCACCTGAAAATAACCGGTCTAGAGAATCGACAACAGTTTTTCTAGTAAAGTTCCACAAAAGTAACTTCTCCCGAGCTGCTCATACTATTGTAAGCACATATCACTGCATCAGCACAGTGTTCTTTATCGGCGACTTTGCTCCACAAATCAATCCAGAGATATGCGAGTTGTTGATGAGACGGACTCGAAGCCAACAGTTCTCTGACTGTTCGCTGTCGAATTCTCTTCAGTGAAAATCCTTGCGGCACGCATCCGCACGGAAACTGTAATTGTAAGCCTCAATTGACTGCTTCGCGTTCGCATGTATGTGCAGCGATGTCCGAGTGATTAAGGAGATTGACTCGTAATCAATTGTGCTATGCTAACGTAGGTTCGAATCATGCTCGCTGCGAACGTTTTGCAACAGGTTCCCGTAAGTATACAAAGTGAGTCCTGGCCAAAACAATGTTTTCTTCTGCCCAGTATGTTTCACAAATATATACAGCGATCTGCTCTCTCCGTGTAACCTCTCGCCCTCGTCATTCCTTGCAGAACACTTCCTTTCTGTAACAGTTTGATCAAGAAACGTAGAAACGTCTCTAGCCTAAGGTTCAGAGTTTTCAATATCGCCTAACATTTTTGGATACATGGTTATAATTTCATATTACTGCTAAAGCAAATGATTTTAAGTCAGTCCTTTCAACTACTGGGATATTAGGTTGGAAGGGAAGTTTTGGGCCACTTGTAAAAAATTGAAAATTTATGCTTAAATTCCAAACAAAAACGATAGGAATATTTTTTGAATTAAAATCATCGTCTTCGACGACTTTCCGCTATAGCTCCGTCAAGTTTCGGATTTGGTAGAAGTACCATTCCTTCGGCTTCAAATCGAAGAACTCTTAACGTGCTTTTTCAACATCATCGAACGATTGAAATTAAATGCCCAGAACAAGGCTTGTCTTCAAGGTCAAGGTCTCCGTCATTAAAGCGTTGGAACCATCGTCCAACAGCAGATTTGGTTGTTGTGCCTCACCATTCAACTTCGTTGATTTCATCGACTTCAGTTCGCTGTGAAAGACTCTTTCTTGCCTAACAACACTATTCAAAGTATGCGCCGTCGGTGGTGGAACAGAGTCTCTTCTACAATTCTGATATGCAAAACCTACAAACTTAAATGAAACGGAAAAAAGCTTTCGAACACACCGCGAAGATGCGCGTAATTGTGCGCACCGAATGTGAAACTCAACGATGTTTCCACTGCTACAGCACATTTAGAAAGCTTTTTTGGAGAACATGCAGTGTTGAAACTGTCGAGATTTAGGCTATAAAGAGATCGTATAGAGTCTGAAGAAAGAGAAAAAAGGCCTTATAATGGAAGGGTTGAAATTACGTTTCTAAGACAGAGTGGTCCTGAGTTATCAAAAATCTAAAGAAGAACAGTCAGCTGTTCGGTGCTGAAGGTAAAATAAGATGTCCGATACATGCAAATTATCACTTTTGAGAAGCAGGCTTTGAATAATGTTGGTAAGCAATTTTGTTCGCGGATAGTGAATTTGGTGTTAACTGCTCTGGTGTCAAAAGTTATGAAGAGATTCAATATGATGTTCATGCCTGAATCCATGTAAATCGAATCGAAGATGTACAACAGAGAGCGAATTCGTAAGGTCGTAGACATTATTAAATTAACCAATGTTCGTTTTCACCTCAAAAGAACGCTTGGGTGACTTTGAAAGGAGGCGCGCTGGGGAAGTTGCGCATTGTAGGACAGATCTGACCACTATCCTTCACTACTATAAAGAGGCAGGTCAAGTGATCAACAAAAAAAAGGTAAAGGATGAAGTTCTCGGCGTTGATTAATTCTTGAGGAATGCGCCATGCATTCGTCTTTAATTTTTAATTTCGTTTGAGGTGACTGAATGCATATCTGGTCTTTACAATGACCCGCAGTCGTCTTCCGAGTCAGTGCTGCTTATCCTCAGACAAGTCTGAGACCAGTCTGATACCAGTTTAGCGACCCCAGAGAGATGGTGAGCCGTGAGAGCAAAGTCCGAAGTCGAATCATGGGCCTCGTGTGCGACGCAGATGACCTCAAACCACTGCGCCATATGCGCTCTTGATCATTCAACAATAGCGAACGTTGAAATCTACTTGTTTGCTTTATTAACCCGTTCAGATTTTCATACGGTCATTACTAGGTTCACGATTATCACTAGGTTCAACGGAACTAGGAACTTTCATTTCAAAAAACAAAGGTCAGTTTGGTATTTTTCTACTTTCATTTTGATGCCTGGATATACACATTTATGAAAAATTTCTGTCAAACTTTTGCTTTTCGTATGGCATTGTCACTCACTAAAAAAGCACCGAGAAGCGGGGAGTAAGATCGTGCTCCGGTTCAATTGCATGAAGACTAGTTCATATAGAACTAATGGTGCAATGATGAATATATCAAACTGAATGCTTCTCTAAAAAAAAACCTACTCAAACGTGTACCGTGGCCGTTCACTAAATATGGCGAACGACACGAAGGAGGAAGTCTACAAAAAGAGGAGAGTAGCGTGGGCCACATTCAGGCCTTTGAATGAAGCAATCAGCCAGATAACGGATCTAAAATTACTCGCTAACTTTTTCAATTCAGCAGTCATCCCAAAGCTCCTCTATGCAGCAGAGACGTGGGCTGATTGTTCGACCTCGTCAGAACTACTGCGAACGACTCACAGAGCGGTTGAACGATGTCTTACGAAAAATCAGTGCGCATGCACAAGATCTAGCCGGCTTGCGCGACTCAAATCTCTGAAAGCTATCATATCTTCGCAATCCAAAAGAACATTCTTAGACAGGGAAACACAAAGGGGTCATCCACTCAGTAAGAGGATCGGATGAGAAATGGACTAAACGAACTATAGAGGTGACTCTATGAGAATACACCCGTTTCTGTAAACGACCACTTACACTTTTGGCGGACATGTTCGATAGAAGAATTAATCAGCTGTAATACATTGCCGATGCTCTAGAGATTATGGTATGAAACTTGTGTGAGCCGCCATGCTCGATCAAATCACCACCATGGACGACTATCGCGAGACAAACGAACGAGCTGAAATTGTGCTGGGGTCCGCGTCACTCGCGAAAAAGGATCGTTGAAGTATTCAAATAAGAAGGTAAATACTTCAGTGCTAAAGAAAAAGTGTGTGTGTATGCTATGTGTGTGGTGTGTGTGCATGTGTGCGTGCGCGTGTGTGTGTGTGTGGTGTGTGTGTGTGTGTGTGTGTGTGTGTGTGTGTGTGTGTGTGTGTGTGTGTGTGTGTGTATGCATGTATGTGATCTCATTCCCTGAGAAGTGTACAAAGAAGGGTGATGTATAATTTATACCACAAGTGATATTTTTACTTTGACATTTAGTTTGAGCAATGGAGATGTTTTTCTATTCTATTCCGACCTGACATCGCAGTTAGTGTTGATCTTAGCAATTTTACGTTGATTAGCTTCCTCACATTTGTCATGGAGAAAAGTCTTGAGATTTGCTTGTGTTTTTGTGCGTTGATAAATTCTTGTTCTTCTTCGCAATTATTGGTAGCGTTGATTTCCACTGGAATCCTCGAATCTATGCTCTAGAACGTTGATGAATCTTCATTACAGGTCGGAACTATTTTTTGTGGACGTGAATGCAGCAAGCTAATCTCAGATAGATCTCGTAGTAATTCTCCAACTCTGAGAGAATGGATGCGCAGTTGACTTTTGGCAGACTGGACCACGGTCTAGCATGTGAGAAGCTATGAAGGAACTGAAATCGTTACCAAATGTTTTCGCCGAAAGCAACCGTCGAAAGGATCACTACTTTCGTAGAAGTCTTGTGGGAAATACCAATAAATATCGAAATTACTAGAGTAGATTTGTCATGCGGCACAGATAACAGGACATGCTCAACAAATTGTACCAATGTTTTTCCACTATCTGATGTCCCCTACACTCAGCATATAAAGAAGTCGGAAGAAGTCGACATGGACATGAGCGCATCACTCAACTTAATCATGTGTATAGCTGAAAAAGTAGAGTGGAACCTAGAAGTCCAATCTTTTCTGCGCTTTATTTATTTCTGAAAATATTTTTGTGACCTTTATCTACTAGCTCGCATCACGGAAACGATTTGTCAGGCCACATGTATTCGAAAGAGGTTTAACAGTAGTTTTTTCCTCACTTAGAACTATATCTGCCTATTTTCTACATGATATCTATTTTAATGTGCTAAAATGCTCTTTATAGTAACACACCAGTCATTTCTTGTATACGCGACGAATTCTATAGTAATTCGTTGAGATGGATATTCATTCACAACTGCAATTGGTGAATAGACTAAAGATTAGTACTCCATAAGAGTATACAGAACGCTATTCATGCTTTTTATAACTTTTATTGCATGTAATTGACTGGATTCAGGTAGAGCGCATTCATCGGTTTACTAAGCGCGGTGACCTAATCTTTGGCCTTGCTGAATTCAAAAATTGTGACGCCGTGGAAATTTTCTCGATAACGATCATAAACCACTATCACCCCGTGGTGACGGCGATTTTAAACTTTTTCTTAATTTTGTTTGTCTCCAAATTCGAAAGTATTGCCGAACACACTTGTAATCAGCACCAGTTTAAAACGAGTGTTTCATGTCATGTTGTATCGTGTCATTCACTTCATAAGAACTCTTTAATTTTAACAATTCAAAAGTTCGACTTTCTATGAAACTCGGCATAATTAATTGTTTAATTTAAATGCTTTAATTCAACAGGAGGGCTGATTCTTTTGGGAATAATAGGAAATATTCACATTATATGTGTAGCCTGCAAGAAGAAAAGGCCAAAATTCTCATGTCCCTTCTTCACGCACTGTTGGACATTTTGCACACATTCTTTGGAAATCATTAAGAGCATTCATATAGAATGACACAGTTTGCTCAACGTCTGAATGTCCCTATGTCTGCTTTTTCCTCGCCTAGTGAATTTTATTTTGAACAAATATTTGAGAACAATTAGCTCACACTGACCTTCAAAGAAAGATAATTTCGTTGGTGAATTTAGCTTTTATGGCTTTCTATTTAATGGGAAATTCAAAAATTTTAGTCGCCCACAGAGAAACTTGAGATTCATAATGTGTCCATATCTGTGACAAAAAGCAAATTCGATTAAAAGGTTGAGAAAAATGATATTCATTAATATGCTGTGTGTGCAATATTTCAATGCATTTATATGTTGATATTCTTCGTATCCACGGACCTCCCTCTTTGAGGGATCCCACCCGGTTAGTGGCGAGGGCACGTGGAGCGTCCCCACGTGGTGGATAGGGGAATAAAACGCGAACCAAAAGCGACCGTGTGCTTCCCAGAGACGCAGGTGGACTCAGGGGACGAGCTCCCTGCTTCTATAGCGCCGACTTGACAAAAATTCTATTTCTACGTGTCGAGTCGGCCAAAAGCCTGCAATCAAGCGGCTGGGAAGTACATGGGAGGCGGTTTAGGAGTCGCCTCCAACAAATAAGCTCCTCCCGCTTCTCCGAGAGAGACTGGCAAGCTACTCGTGAGTACTCAGCCCAGCCCTCACGTTTAGAGCCTGGCAAGCTATCCGTTGGGTGTGGAATTGCCAAAAACAGCAACAAATATGGGCCTCATCCCCCTGACCAAGAAAGAGCCCCTGGTACGGCAGCGCCAGGTAGGACGAGTACGGAGAGGCTGCTAAAATCTCAGGACCGAACTAGGCTGCCAAGATCGAAACGGACTAAAATGACGATCTGTAGCTACAACGCAAGAACCCTTGCTCACCAATCCGCTGTAGAAGATCTATTAACTCAAGCAAGAAGAATAAGGTACGACGTCATTGGCCTGGCTGAGACGAGAAAGCGCCATCCTTTTCACGATGTTTATGACACCGGAGAAGAACTGTTCTTTGGTACATGCGATCGCAGAGGTGTCGGCGGCGTTGGCATCCTCGTCAAATCGAATTTGACCGTGAACATTGATTCGTTTGAACAACTAACAACCCGCATCAGACGATAACGGTTGAAACGATGTGGTTCTATGCCGGCTTTGACCATCTTCGTTGCTTACGCGCCAACATCAAGCTATGACGAAGACGAAGTCAAAGCGTTCTGTATGGACCTCGAAAAATGCTTCAGAGAAGATCATACATTCTTCAAGGTCATTGTCGGAGATTTTAACGCAAAAATTGGACCTAGAAGAACGTCTGAAGAACGTCACATAGGGACCCACGGACTAGAATGGAATGAACAGGGTGAGAGGCTATCTGAGTTTATCATGACGACCCAAACAATCCATGGTAACTCACAATTCCAAAAGCCTCTTTCTCAGCGATAGACGTGGGAGTTTCCCAATGGAGAGTACCATAACGAAATAGATCACATCATAGTAAATCGAAGGTTTTGCCTGACCGACGTCGCTGTTGTTCCTAAGTTCTACACGGGATCAGACCATCGCCTCCTTCGCGCAACATTCCGATTTTCGAGGAGAGGAGAGAAAGCCGCTAAATCCAAACAACGAAGTCCCAGAACTACCATAAATTGGGATGTATTCAAATCATTAGTCGGCTTTTGGAAAGATACCGTTGTCGACAACATCGACGAAGAATACGATCGACTCGTTGAATATCTTCGCGTTAGCACTATGAAAGCCGAGAGTCCTAAGGTCACGAAGAGACGCTTGTCTCCGCAGACACTTGAGCTGATACGTCAACGTGGAATCGTACGAGCTACAGGCAACCAAATCTTAACGTCCGAACTTGCAAAACGATGTAGAGAAGAGATAAAAGAAAACTTCAAAGAGAGAAGAGCAGCAGTTATGGCAGAAGCTGTAGAAGCTGGGAAGAGCATTCGCAAAGCCCAGCGAGGCTTCGCCAACTATAAGACCAAGATGATTGTACTCCGATACCCTGACGGGACACTTACAGCTTCGAGAAGGGCTATGGAGAAAATCATCCACCAATACTACTCGGATCTCTTCGCTAGCCATGTCCTCTTCACCTGTATCACCTGTCGTCCCGTTGATCGTCGAGTGACTCGAGCGGGTACCAGCAACTCTTCCATTTTTCCCTATCGCGTGCAAGAGTAGCCCAGTGGGTCCTCCTGGCTCTAGGGATTCGCTGAGCATCATATCTTTCTTCTATCGCTTTCGTGAAGAAATCGGACCAACGGGTCAGTGGTCTTCCTTTAGAGCGCTTGACGTCCCGAGGAATCCAGTCGGTAACGGCTCTCGTCCATCGGTTGTCGTTGAAGCGCATCACGTGTCCGGCCCACCTTATTTTCGATATCCTGGCGTGTAGAACGGCGTCTCTGATTTTCGATCGTTGACGTAGGTCGGAACTTCGGATCCTTTCTCTCATTTGCGAAATACGGGATACTCCTAGCATCGACCTTTCGACTGCGCGTTCGATAACGCCAAGTGATCTTTCATCCTGCTTACGTAGCGACCAGGTCTCTGCTGCATACGTTAGGGCAGGGATAATTGCCGAGTCGAAAAGGTGGGCACGGAGTCGGATGTTCTTTGTCCTCTTCACTACATCTTCGATGCTCTTAAACGTTCCCCAAGCCGCTCGTTTCCTCCTGCTCAACTCTGGGGCTAGGTCGTTCATCATGTTGATTTCACGACCTAGATAGACGTAACTGGAGCATTCGGAAGATTGTCGTTCCGTTGAGCGTGAATGGGCATTAGAAACCCATCCGTTCCTCATGAACATTGTTTTCGTTAGATTCAGTTGAAGACCAATCTTTCCACAGGCGTTATCGAAATCGGTCAACATTCGTTCCGCTTGGCTGATGTTTGGTGTTATGAGAACGATATCGTCAGCAAAGCGAAGATGGTTTAATTGTCGACCGTCAATTTTCACTCCCATTTCGTCCCATTCTAATGTTCGCATGACGTTTTGTAGGGTGGCAGTGAATAGTTTTGGCGATATTGTATCGCCTTGTCGAACCCCTCTTCTTACGTCAATGGTGATATTGTTGTAGAATGGAGATATTTTGGTCGTGAAATCTTTATAAAGCTCACGAAGGATCATTATGTACCGAGTAGGGACGCCCTGGTTATCCAGAGCCTCTATAACCGCTTCTGTTTCCACTGAATCAAAGGCTTTCTTCAGATCGATAAAAGTGAGACAGAGTGGTTGTTTGTACTCTCGCGAAACTTCAATGAGTCTTGTGATCGTGTGGATGTGGTCCATGGTACTAAATCCTTTTCGGAACCCTGCTTGTTCGCATGGCTGTCCTTCGTCCAGTGTTCTGTCAATCCTGTTTAGGATGACTCGAGTAAAGAGTTTATAGACAACGGACAGCAAGCAGATTGGGCGATAATTGCCTATGTCGTGAAGGTCTCCCTTTTGAACAACAATACGGTCTTGCTGGTTTTCCATTGAATAGGGACCTTGCATTCTGACAGGTAGCGAGTGAAGAGCCGAGCCAGGGTGTTGATGAGACTGGCGGCAGGTTCTTCAGATGTTCTGGTCTAATCCTGTCTGGACGGGGTGTTGTTCTGTTCTTCACCGACGATATAGCATGTCGGATTTCGGAAGAGAGGACCGGTGGAACGACATATTCGTCCTCGTTCAATTTATATGACGGTAAGAGGACATGGCTAGCGAAGAGATCCGAGTAGTATTGGTGGATGATTTTCTCCATAGCCCTTCTCGAAGCTGTAAGTGTCCCGTCAGGGTATCGGAGTACAATCATCTTGGTCTTATAGTTGGCGAAGCCTCGCTGGGCTTTGCGAATGCTCTTCCCAGCTTCTACAGCTTCTGCCATAACTGCTGCTCTTCTCTCTTTGAAGTTTTCTTTTATCTCTTCTCTACATCGTTTTGCAAGTTCGGACGTTAAGATTTGGTTGCCTGTAGCTCGTACGATTCCACGTTGACGTATCAGCTCAAGTGTCTGCGGAGACAAGCGTCTCTTCGTGACCTTAGGACTCTCGGCTTTCATAGTGCTAACGCGAAGATATTCAACGAGTCGATCGTATTCTTCGTCGATGTTGTCGACAACGGTATCTTTCCAAAAGCCGACTAATGATTTGAATACATCCCAATTTATGGTAGTTCTGGGACTTCGTTGTTTGGATTTAGCGGCTTTCTCTCCTCTCCTCGAAAATCGGAATGTTGCGCGAAGGAGGCGATGGTCTGATCCCGTGTAGAACTTAGGAACAACAGCGACGTCGGTCAGGCAAAACCTTCGATTTACTATGATGTGATCTATTTCGTTATGGTACTCTCCATTGGGAAACTCCCACGTCTATCGCTGAGAAAGAGGCTTTTGGAATTGTGAGTTACCATGGATTGTTTGGGTCGTCATGATAAACTCAGATAGCCTCTCACCCTGTTCATTCCATTCTAGTCCGTGGGTCCCTATGTGACGTTCTTCAGACGTTCTTCTAGGTCCAATTTTTGCGTTAAAATCTCCGACAATGACCTTGAAGAATGTATGATCTTCTCTGAAGCATTTTTCGAGGTCCATACAGAACGCTTTGACTTCGTCTTCGTCATAGCTTGATGTTGGCGCGTAAGCAACGAAGATGGTCAAAGCCGGCATAGAACCACATCGTTTCAACCGTTATCGTCTGATGCGGGTTGTTAGTTGTTCAAACGAATCAATGTTCACGGTCAAATTCGATTTGACGAGGATGCCAACGCCGCCGACACCTCTGCGATCGCATGTACCAAAGAACAGTTCTTCTCCGGTGTCATAAACATCGTGAAAAGGATGGCGCTTTCTCGTCTCAGCCAGGCCAATGACGTCGTACCTTATTCTTCTTGCTTGAGTTAATAGATCTTCTACAGCGGATTGGTGAGCAAGGGTTCTTGCGTTGTAGCTACAGATCGTCATTTTAGTCCGTTTCGATCTTGGCAGCCTAGTTCGGTCCTGAGATTTTAGCAGCCTCTCCGTACTCGTCCTACCTGGCGCTGCCGTACCAGGGGCTCTTTCTTGGTCAGGGGGATGAGGCCCATATTTGTTGCTGTTTTTGGCAATTCCACACCCAACGGATAGCTTGCCAGGCTCTAAACGTGAGGGCTGGGCTGAGTACTCACGAGTAGCTTGCCAGTCTCTCTCGGAGAAGCGGGAGGAGCTTATTTGTTGGAGGCGACTCCTAAACCGCCTCCCATGTACTTCCCAGCCGCTTGATTGCAGGCTTTTGGCCGACTCGACACGTAGAAATAGAATTTTTGTCAAGTCGGCGCTATAGAAGCAGGGAGCTCGTCCCCTGAGTCCACCTGCGTCTCTGGGAAGCACACGGTCGCTTTTGGTTCGCGTTTTATTCCCCTATCCACCACGTGGGGACGCTCCACGTGCCCTCGCCACTAACCGGGTGGGATCCCTCAAAGAGGGAGGTCCGTGGATACGAAGAATATCAACATATAAATGCATTGAAATATTGCACACACAGCATATTAATGAATATCATTTTTCTCAACCTTTTAATCGAATTTGCTTTTTGTCACAGATATGGACACATTATGAATCTCAAGTTTCTCTGTGGACGACTAAAAT
Organism: Parelaphostrongylus tenuis; assembly: GCA_019055375.1. Taxonomy (NCBI): domain Eukaryota; kingdom Metazoa; phylum Nematoda; class Chromadorea; order Rhabditida; family Metastrongylidae; genus Parelaphostrongylus; species Parelaphostrongylus tenuis. The sequence continues at coordinate 19,045 of JAHQIW010005445.1, read as the reverse complement.
TTTTGAATTTCCCATTAAATAGAAAGCCATAAAAGCTAAATTCACCAACGAAATTATCTTTCTTTGAAGGTCAGTGTGAGCTAATTGTTCTCAAATATTTGTTCAAAATAAAATTCACTAGGCGAGGAAAAAGCAGACATAGGGACATTCAGACGTTGAGCAAACTGTGTCATTCTATATGAATGCTCTTAATGATTTCCAAAGAATGTGTGCAAAATGTCCAACAGTGCGTGAAGAAGGGACATGAGAATTTTGGCCTTTTCTTCTTGCAGGCTACACATATAATGTGAATATTTCCTATTATTCCCAAAAGAATCAGCCCTCCTGTTGAATTAAAGCATTTAAATTAAACAATTAATTATGCCGAGTTTCATAGAAAGTCGAACTTTTGAATTGTTAAAATTAAAGAGTTATTATGAAGTGAATGACACGATACAACATGACATGAAACACTCGTTTTAAACTGGTGCTGATTACAAGTGTGTTCGGCAATACTTTCGAATTTGGAGACAAACAAAATTAAGAAAAAGTTTAAAATCGCCGTCACCACGGGGTGATAGTGGTTTATGATCGTTATCGAGAAAATTTCCACGGCGTCACAATTTTTGAATTCAGCAAGGCCAAAGATTAGGTCACCGCGCTTAGTAAACCGATGAATGCGCTCTACCTGAATCCAGTCAATTACATGCAATAAAAGTTATAAAAAGCATGAATAGCGTTCTGTATACTCTTATGGAGTACTAATCTTTAGTCTATTCACCAATTGCAGTTGTGAATGAATACCCATCTCAACGAATTACTATAGAATTCGTCGCGTATACAAGAAATGACTGGTGTGTTACTATAAAGAGCATTTTAGCACATTAAAATAGATATCATGTAGAAAATAGGCAGATATAGTTCTAAGTGAGGAAAAAACTACTGTTAAACCTCTTTCGAATACATGTGGCCTGACAAATCGTTTCCGTGATGCGAGCTAGTAGATAAAGGTCACAAAAATATTTTCAGAAATAAATAAAGCGCAGAAAAGATTGGACTTCTAGGTTCCACTCTACTTTTTCAGCTATACACATGATTAAGTTGAGTGATGCGCTCATGTCCATGTCGACTTCTTCCGACTTCTTTATATGCTGAGTGTAGGGGACATCAGATAGTGGAAAAACATTGGTACAATTTGTTGAGCATGTCCTGTTATCTGTGCCGCATGACAAATCTACTCTAGTAATTTCGATATTTATTGGTATTTCCCACAAGACTTCTACGAAAGTAGTGATCCTTTCGACGGTTGCTTTCGGCGAAAACATTTGGTAACGATTTCAGTTCCTTCATAGCTTCTCACATGCTAGACCGTGGTCCAGTCTGCCAAAAGTCAACTGCGCATCCATTCTCTCAGAGTTGGAGAATTACTACGAGATCTATCTGAGATTAGCTTGCTGCATTCACGTCCACAAAAAATAGTTCCGACCTGTAATGAAGATTCATCAACGTTCTAGAGCATAGATTCGAGGATTCCAGTGGAAATCAACGCTACCAATAATTGCGAAGAAGAACAAGAATTTATCAACGCACAAAAACACAAGCAAATCTCAAGACTTTTCTCCATGACAAATGTGAGGAAGCTAATCAACGTAAAATTGCTAAGATCAACACTAACTGCGATGTCAGGTCGGAATAGAATAGAAAAACATCTCCATTGCTCAAACTAAATGTCAAAGTAAAAATATCACTTGTGGTATAAATTATACATCACCCTTCTTTGTACACTTCTCAGGGAATGAGATCACATACATGCATACACACACACACACACACACACACACACACACAACACACACACCACACACACACAACACGCGCACGCACACATGCACACACACCACACACATAGCATACACACACACTTTTTCTTTAGCACTGAAGTATTTACCTTCTTATTTGAATACTTCAACGATCCTTTTTCGCGAGTGACGCGGACCCCAGCACAATTTCAGCTCGTTCGTTTGTCTCGCGATAGTCGTCCATGGTGGCGATTTGATCGAGCATGGCGGCTCACACAAGTTTCATACCATAATCTCTAGAGCATCGGCAATGTATTACAGCTGATTAATTCTTCTATCGAACATGTCCGCCAAAAGTGTAAGTGGTCGTTTACAGAAACGGGTGTATTCTCATAGAGTCACCTCTATAGTTCGTTTAGTCCATTTCTCATCCGATCCTCTTACTGAGTGGATGACCCCTTTGTGTTTCCCTGTCTAAGAATGTTCTTTTGGATTGCGAAGATATGATAGCTTTCAGAGATTTGAGTCGCGCAAGCCGGCTAGATCTTGTGCATGCGCACTGATTTTTCGTAAGACATCGTTCAACCGCTCTGTGAGTCGTTCGCAGTAGTTCTGACGAGGTCGAACAATCAGCCCACGTCTCTGCTGCATAGAGGAGCTTTGGGATGACTGCTGAATTGAAAAAGTTAGCGAGTAATTCTAGATCCGTTATCTGGCTGATTGCTTCATTAAAGGCCTGAATGTGGCCCACGCTACTCTCCTCTTTTTGTAGACTTCCTCCTTCGTGTCGTTCGCCATATTTAGTGAACGGCCACGGTACACGTTTGAATAGGTTTTTTTTAGAGAAGCATTCAGTTTGATATATTCATCATTGCACCATTAGTTCTATATGAACTAGTCTTCATGCAATTGAACCGGAGCACGATCTTACTCCCCGCTTCTCGGTGCTTTTTTAGTGAGTGACAATGCCATACGAAAAGCAAAAGTTTGACAGAAATTTTTCATAAATGTGTATATCCAGGCATCAAAATGAAAGTAGAAAAATACCAAACTGACCTTTGTTTTTTGAAATGAAAGTTCCTAGTTCCGTTGAACCTAGTGATAATCGTGAACCTAGTAATGACCGTATGAAAATCTGAACGGGTTAATAAAGCAAACAAGTAGATTTCAACGTTCGCTATTGTTGAATGATCAAGAGCGCATATGGCGCAGTGGTTTGAGGTCATCTGCGTCGCACACGAGGCCCATGATTCGACTTCGGACTTTGCTCTCACGGCTCACCATCTCTCTGGGGTCGCTAAACTGGTATCAGACTGGTCTCAGACTTGTCTGAGGATAAGCAGCACTGACTCGGAAGACGACTGCGGGTCATTGTAAAGACCAGATATGCATTCAGTCACCTCAAACGAAATTAAAAATTAAAGACGAATGCATGGCGCATTCCTCAAGAATTAATCAACGCCGAGAACTTCATCCTTTACCTTTTTTTTGTTGATCACTTGACCTGCCTCTTTATAGTAGTGAAGGATAGTGGTCAGATCTGTCCTACAATGCGCAACTTCCCCAGCGCGCCTCCTTTCAAAGTCACCCAAGCGTTCTTTTGAGGTGAAAACGAACATTGGTTAATTTAATAATGTCTACGACCTTACGAATTCGCTCTCTGTTGTACATCTTCGAATCGATTTACATGGATTCAGGCATGAACATCATATTGAATCTCTTCATAAATTTTGACACCAGAGCAGTTAACACCAAATTCACTATCCGCGAACAAAATTGCTTACCAACATTATTCAAAGCCTGCTTCTCAAAAGTGATAATTTGCATGTATCGGACATCTTATTTTACCTTCAGCACCGAACAGCTGACTGTTCTTCTTTAGATTTTTGATAACTCAGGACCACTCTGTCTTAGAAACGTAATTTCAACCCTTCCATTATAAGGCCTTTTTTCTCTTTCTTCAGACTCTATACGATCTCTTTATAGCCTAAATCTCGACAGTTTCAACACTGCATGTTCTCCAAAAAAGCTTTCTAAATGTGCTGTAGCAGTGGAAACATCGTTGAGTTTCACATTCGGTGCGCACAATTACGCGCATCTTCGCGGTGTGTTCGAAAGCTTTTTCCGTTTCATTTAAGTTTGTAGGTTTTGCATATCAGAATTGTAGAAGAGACTCTGTTCCACCACCGACGGCGCATACTTTGAATAGTGTTGTTAGGCAAGAAAGAGTCTTTCACAGCGAACTGAAGTCGATGAAATCAACGAAGTTGAATGGTGAGGCACAACAACCAAATCTGCTGTTGGACGATGGTTCCAACGCTTTAATGACGGAGACCTTGACCTTGAAGACAAGCCTTGTTCTGGGCATTTAATTTCAATCGTTCGATGATGTTGAAAAAGCACGTTAAGAGTTCTTCGATTTGAAGCCGAAGGAATGGTACTTCTACCAAATCCGAAACTTGACGGAGCTATAGCGGAAAGTCGTCGAAGACGATGATTTTAATTCAAAAAATATTCCTATCGTTTTTGTTTGGAATTTAAGCATAAATTTTCAATTTTTTACAAGTGGCCCAAAACTTCCCTTCCAACCTAATATCCCAGTAGTTGAAAGGACTGACTTAAAATCATTTGCTTTAGCAGTAATATGAAATTATAACCATGTATCCAAAAATGTTAGGCGATATTGAAAACTCTGAACCTTAGGCTAGAGACGTTTCTACGTTTCTTGATCAAACTGTTACAGAAAGGAAGTGTTCTGCAAGGAATGACGAGGGCGAGAGGTTACACGGAGAGAGGAGATCGCTGTATATATTTGTGAAACATACTGGGCAGAAGAAAACATTGTTTTGGCCAGGACTCACTTTGTATACTTACGGGAACCTGTTGCAAAACGTTCGCAGCGAGCATGATTCGAACCTACGTTAGCATAGCACAATTGATTACGAGTCAATCTCCTTAATCACTCGGACATCGCTGCACATACATGCGAACGCGAAGCAGTCAATTGAGGCTTACAATTACAGTTTCCGTGCGGATGCGTGCCGCAAGGATTTTCACTGAAGAGAATTCGACAGCGAACAGTCAGAGAACTGTTGGCTTCGAGTCCGTCTCATCAACAACTCGCATATCTCTGGATTGATTTGTGGAGCAAAGTCGCCGATAAAGAACACTGTGCTGATGCAGTGATATGTGCTTACAATAGTATGAGCAGCTCGGGAGAAGTTACTTTTGTGGAACTTTACTAGAAAAACTGTTGTCGATTCTCTAGACCGGTTATTTTCAGGTGCTTGGCTTTCAACAGTATTTGCAGTCGTTTTCTAGTAAGATTTATTTTACCGTGTAGAATTTTTGTTTCCTTCTCTCTCTCTCTCTCTCTCTCTCTCTCTCTCTTTCCTTCTTTTCTCTTTCTTTCTCTCTTTCTCTCTATCTCTTCCCCTCTCTCTCTCTCTGTGTGTGTGTGTGTGTGAATATCATATTTGTTATCTTACGTTCCACAATCCAAGCTAATTACGAACTTCTGATTCGGCAAATACATGTTTATCACTGATTCACCTTCGAAGCTCTATGGTAGCTTGAAGTTTGAAGCTGTTAGACATGTTCACCTAGAATGCCGTACCAATTAAAACTCTATTGAATATACACCGTTCTAATCCTCTTATCATAAATTATCCACGATGATGTTCATTTCGTTGTTCGAAAATGATTCGACTCGATCTTTCGACTTAAACAGTCCCCAGGACAGATTATCGACTAACCTCGACATTGACTTAATAATCCTCGCTCATGGAGACCTGCGACTTGTCTTCGACTCTAAGTGACTGACCTTAGGACAACAAAGCAATGAGCAATAAAAAAAATGTTTACTACGCGCTTAAACATGGCCATATTAAGTTTACCATTTTTAGGTTATGAAAGCGTTTGGCTGAGTACAGCGCATGTTAGTTCGACTTTTCCAAACTGTGAAGAAAGCGCGGAATGTTAATCGCTATGTAATCATTGTGTGAATACCGTTCGTTTCTTTTTTTTTTTCTTAAGACCACCGTGAAATTTCAACGTATCTCATAATTGTAATGTGAGCCTACTGTCATGTGGCCTGTTAATGGGCTCTTGTACAGCCCGATACACGTGTTTCGACCTTCACAGTCTTATCAGTCGGGCTGACCTTCGTCTACTAACCATTTCTCTCGGGGTTCTCCAGTCCCCACACTATGAATAGATGCCTACGAACAATTTACACAACACTGCCGTCAAGTGAAAACCGCTAGTCGGTAGTGTTGTACACTCGATTGGTATTTTGGTATTTTGAAATATATTATACCGTTCGTTTCGAGTGTTTTCCTAAAATCACGCTCAAACTTGGTGATTTTCACTTGACGGCAGTGTGGTGTAATTCGTTCGTCGTCGCCTACTCTTAGTATGGAGACTGGAGCACCCCAAGAGGATCCGCTAAAAGACGAAGGGTTCCGCCCGCCTAAGGAGACTGTCAAGGTTGAATCACGTGTATCATGCTGCACAAGAGCCCATTAATAGACCACATGACAAGTAGGCTCACATAACAATCATGAAGTACATTGAAATTTGGGCGTGGTCATGAGAAAAAAAGAAACGAGCGATAATTACATAATTATTACATAAAGGCTAACGTTCCGCTCTTTCTTCAGAACTTGAAGAACCAAACTGGCATGCGCTCTACTCAGTCAAACAGTTAATAGGTTGAGAAAGAAGTTTCTAAGATAATGCTTTTAACTTTTTTGGATGTCGGCCATTTTTCGTGTTTTTGAGCTCATTTGAAAGCCCCTCTTCTCCGCATGATTTATATATATTTATCTACTTATTTCAAGATGGATTTGACAAGCCAGCAAATTAGGTCGCTGATGATACACGAACTTACATGCCACCATTGCATTTTAACTCAACGGCCATTCGTGTGCCATCTACAACCTAATTTGCTCGCTTATTAACTCCACCTTGAGTAGATAAACTATATACTAAAGAACCGAGAAAAGACGAGCTTCCAAATGAGCCGAAAAACACCAAAAATGGTCAACATCCAAAAAAGGTACAAGCATTTCTCAGACATTTTTCTCCAATCTATTATATGTGATTACCATTCTGTAATCTATAAATATCAATGTTATCGCGTGAGTAGTTTCCAACGCTGTCAATGGAGTTAAGCAAACATCTTGTGTTTTAGAATCGACCTAATGAGAGACTTAGATATTAGTAGAAAGAAACCAGACACATTAGAACTATACAAGAACATTGAGGATATCTCGAAGGCGGTAACGAGCTACCAGATCAAGAAAAAAGTTCCTAACATCCGCGAGAAACTTAAATTTAATGTTTGCTTCACACAGTACCAATTACTGCAAATTCTTGGGAATATCTCAGGAATTCTCCCATACTCCAACCTCTATTGCGGGAAGCCGGACCGCGTCTACGATACCTCAAAGAAAAGTACCAAACATTGATTTGTCGAAAGTGCGCGTTGTTTCAGGAAAACAATGTCAAATCTCACACCGCAAAGAAGTCTAAGGAAAAACCTCATGATCGAGATCTTGCCGCACCCAGCCTTCGATCTAGATGCTGCGCCGTTGTTATGGTCAAGTTCTGCTCAATGTAACATTCCATGATTTGAACATCGATTCGTGATCAAGTTGAAGAGACATATCAGGAGATTTTGATTCAAAGCCCAAAGAATAGTATTTCGAGCAGATCCGACAGCTTGCAGATAATAGGCAGAAGATAGTTCGAATAATGATGGTCATTATTTTGAAGGAAAATCATTGTTGTTTTTGATTCGAGCATGTGGTTGATAAAGAAATTTGAACTCCCAAGCTATATAGCCGGTCGAAAGTCAAAGACATTTCTGTGCTTATTTAAGTGAAACACTCTCGTGAAACATCAGTGAGTCAAGTAATCGTGTGGATGTGGTCTATGGTACTAAATCCTTTTCGGAACTCTGCTTGTTCGCATGGTTGTCCTTCGTCCAATGTTTTGTCAATCCTGGTTAGGATGACTCGAGTAAAGAGTTTATAGACAACGGACAGCAAGCAGATTGGATGATAATTGCCTATGTCGTGAAGGTCTCCCTTTTTGAACAACAATACGGTCTTGCTGGTTTTCCTTTGAATAGGGATCTTGCATTCTAACAGGTAACGAGTAAAGATCCGAGCCACGGTGTTGATGAGAAGTGGCGGCAGGTTTTTCAGGCGTTCTGGTCTAATCCTGTCTGGACCGGGTGTTGTTATGTTCTTCACCGACGATATAGCATGTCGGATTTTGGAAGCGAGGAGTAGTGGAATGATAGATTCATATTTTTTCAAGTTATATGAAAGTAAGAAAACATGGATAGGCGAAGAGATCTAAATAGTACTGGTGGATGGTTTCCTTCATTGCCCTTCTGGAAGCTGTAGGTGCCCCTTTAATGCGTCGGAGTGCGATTATATTGGCCCTGTAATTGGCGAAGATTCGATGGGCTTTATGAATGCTCTTTCCAGCTTCTGCAGCTCTGGCCAAAACAGCTGCTCGTCTTTCTATGAGGCGTTCTTTTGTCGCTGCTCTGCATGGTTTCGCAAGTTCGGGCGTGAGATTGAGGTTGTCTGTGGCTCATGTGATTTCATGTTGACTTATCAGCTCGAATGTTGGAGGAGACAAACTTTTCTTTGTGACTTTAGGACTCTCGGCTTTCATAGCGCTAACATGAAGATGTTTAATTGCCGTTCGTGTCATTACTCGATGCTGCCAACTACGGGATCTTTCCATAAGCCGACTAATGCCTTGAATATATCCCAGTTCATGATATTCTGGGATTCGTTGTTTGAACTTAGCGACTTCTTCTCCCTTCCGCGAAAAGCGGAACGTTGCGCGAAAGAGTGGATGGTCTGACACTGTGTAGAATTTAGGAGCTACAACGACATCGGTCAAGTAAAACTTTCCACTTGCTGGAGTGTGGTCTATTTTCTTATGGTACTCTTCATAGACTCCCAGGTCCACCTCTGAGAGTAAGGCTTTTAGAATTGTGCGTTTCCATGAATGGCATTAGTCGTCATGATATTTCAAATAGCCTCTCTCCCTGTTCGTTCCATTCTAGTTTGTAGATCTCAATGTGACGTTCTTCAGGAGCTCCTCTAGGTCCGATTTTTGCAGCAAAATCTCCAACGATAGCCTTGCAGATTTTATAATCTTCTCTGAAGAAATTTACGAGATCCACATAGGTTCGATTTCGCCATCGTCATAGCCTGATGTTGGTGAGTAAGCAACAAAGATGCTCGAAGACTGCATTGATCCACATCGATTCAACCGTAATCGTCCGATACAGGTTGTTAGTTGTTCAGACGGATCTATGTTCACGGTCAAATTCGATTTGACAAGAACGCAAACGCCACTGAAACCTTTGCGGTCGCATGTTCCAAGAAGCAGCTCTTCTCCGATGTCATGAAAAGCGTGAAATGGATGGCACCACCTCGTCTCATCCAGTCCAGTAACATTAAACCTGATCCCTACATCGGATTCGTATGCAAGTGCTCGTGCATTACAGGTACAGATCGATACTTCAGTCTGCTTTGATTTTGGCGCCCTAGTTTGGCCCTGGGATATTAGCAGTCTCTCCGTACTCGTCATACCGGACATTGCCGTACCGGAGACTCTTTCGGGGTCAGGCCCATTCTACCATTTTAAGGACCATTTCTATTAGGTCATTAATAAAGCCTATTTTTACTGCTGTTTCATACGTTTTTTGCTGTCTTGTAAGTCAGGAGTGCTTCGCGTATTATACGGATGGGATGAGATTCCGACACTCTCCCTAATGAACTTTCATTGCTATTAATTGCGGAAATCACAACCAGATGACTTTTTTGTATCATCGTTTCCGACTGCACTGCATCTCTCATTGTCATCACAGCAGTCAGGTAATTCTCAGTGCTTTGTGCCATGCAAAAAATCATGCGAACAATCTTGCTTCCTAGTAAAAAAGACTTTGTTATTTTTTACGTTGAATGACCATTCCATCCTCACCTTAGGATTACTAGATCATTCAACTTCTTTTCTCTTTTGTTGAGAGTGGATAACGCTCGTTACGTACTGGTTGAAGGTCACAACGAAGCAGAAATCAAAGTGTTTGGCATGAGCTATTAAACCAGTAACGGAGAAAGATTTTATGTCTCCGTAGCGATTTTCACGCACATATTCTTTTCACGAGTTACTTTACAGTCTTCTTCTGTTTATTTTATACTTCCACTTTATTCGTTATTCCTTTTCTTTCATATAAGCTGCTTCATTTACAGTTCCACGCAGATACAAATTACTGAAATCTCGGTAGATTTATACTTGAAAATACTTACCAGCCAATAACACAAGTTTATCGCATTGATAAACTACCTCTACTATATCTATTCATCTAATTAAGATTCTTGTCGTAAAGATAACTGTATGTGGCTTCCTATGTCATAGAAGATATCAGTGGTGAGGTAGTCTTTTCAGTATAGCCATTGTCTGACATAGAAATCTCGGGCTTCTCTTTATAGAAGAAAATAGTGATACTTAAGATGTTGCAAACAGCTACAATGAGCTGAGAAAATTTAGAATAAATGTAAGTAATGGTTATAACCACGAAACCTGGACAGCGATGCGATAGAAGTTTCTGTAATCATTATATACTTGAAAGCCAGAAAAATTCCCACACTACAATAATCTCGTCCAGAAGCCTTAATGTCCAAGAAATCCTCATCAAACGTTAATCACTCGATTTTACGAGTGGTTGTAATTTTGGATCTGCAGCGCTATGGGATCACTGGGCGAATCCTGCTTTTAGGCAACATCGCACACGGTGCTCGTCGAAGCCTCGTATTAAAGCCTAAAACACGAAGATAAAAATGAAACTACTTCTTGCGTAAAATATCAACATAGAAATGCACTGAATTATTGCACACATAGTATATTGGTAGATATCACTTTTCTCAACCTTCTTAGGCAATTTGCTAATTGTCACAGATATGGAGACAATTTGAATCTGAAGTTTCTGTGTGGCGACTGAAATTTTTGAATTTCTCATTCAATGGAAGGTCATGAAAGCTAAATTTCACGAATGGAATGATCTTTTTTTTAGGGTCAACGGAATTTTTTTTTCAAACATCTGTCTAAATTAAAATTCATTAGGCGAGGAAAAGCAGAAATCTGGGCATTCAGACGCTGGAGCAAGTTATATCTTCCCATATGTATGTTATTAACGATTTTTGAAGAATGTGTGCAAAATGTCCAATACTGTGTGAAGAAGAACATAAGATTTTTGGTTTTATCGCAGACTACATATAGAATATGAATATTTCCTGTTGTTGCCGAAAGAGTCATCATTTATGCTGAAACAAAGCATTAAAATTAAACAGTTCATATGAAATGTATGACACGAGAACAAGTTAGGAAGAAACACTCTTTTTTGACTGGCGCTGATTACAAGTGTGTTCAGCAATACTTTCTAATTTGAGGACAAACAAAAGTAGGAAAAAGTTCAAAATGGCCGTCACTACAGGGTCATAATCGTTGATGATCGCTGTCGAAAGAATTCACGACGTCGCAATTTTTGAATTCAACAAGACCAAAGATGAGGTCACTTCGCTTAATAGACCTATAAATGCGCTCCACCTAAATCTAATCAGCTACGTGATACAAAAGTAATAGAAAGCATGATTAGTGAAAAGTGTTCCGTATACTCTGATGGAATACTAATCATAGACTATTCACGAGTTGCGGTTGTTAATGAATACCCATTTTAACGAATCCCTATAAAATTTGTCGCGTGTACAATAAATAACTGATTTGTTACTATGAAAAGCATTTCAGTAAATTCAAATAAACATCATGTAAAGAAATAGGCGCGGAGATAGTTCTAAGTGAGGAAGAAGACTTACTGTTAAACCTCTTTCAAATCCATGTGGCCTGACAAGTCGCTTCCGTAACAGAAGATAAAGGTTACAACAATATACTCTGAAAGAAGTGAAGCGCAGAAAAGATTGGATTTCTAGATTCCACTCCACTTTTCAGCTACACACACGGTTGAGTTGACTGATGCGCTCATGACCATGTCGACTTTTTCCGACTTTTATAAATGTTGGGTATAGGGGACATCATACAGTGAAAAAGCATTGGTACAAGTTCCAGTAGTTAGTCATTCATCATAAATTTGCAAAAACGTGCCAATTCTAGTCTAATAGATTTTTTACCTTTGATGTCACTGCTCCGTTCCTTGTGCACAATTCTTCGAAAAGTTGTTAGTTGAGCAAAACCTCTTATCTGTGCCGGATAACAAATCTACTTCCAGTAAATTTCGATATTTGTTAGCATTTGTTACAAGATTTCTACAAAACTAATGATCCTTTCGACGGTTGTTTTCTGTAAGAACATTTTGTATCGACATCAATTCTTTCATAGCTCCTTGCATGCTAGACTGTGGTCCAGTCTGCCGAAGATCAACTCTGCACCCATTCTCTCAGAATCGGAAAATCACTATAAGATCTGTCTGAAATTGCCTCGCTGCCCTTCAGTCCACGAAAAATAGTTCCGGCCTGTAATGAAGATTTATCAACGTTCAAGAGCGTCAATTCGAGGATTCCAGTGAAATCAACTATACCAATATTCGTAAAGGAGAAAAAGACTCTTTTAACGGACAAATACACAAGCAAATCTCGAGACATTCCTCTATGACAAATGTGAGCAAGCTAGTCGATGTAAAAGTCTAAGATCAACACAAAAATTGCGATGTCAGATCAAGCAGAATAGAAAAACAACTCTATTGCTCAAATTGAGAGTCAAAATAAAAAATTTCAATAGTGGTAAAAAATATGCATAACCCTTCTCTTGTACACTTCTCAGAAATGAGATTATACATACATACATGCATACATACATACATACATACATACATACATACATACATACATACATACATACATACATACATACATACATACATACACATACATACATACCTACATACATACATACATACACATACATGCTACATACATACATACATACATACATGCATACATACCTACCTACATACATACATACATACATACATACATACATACATACATACATACATACATACATACATACATACATACATACATACATACATACATACATACATACATACATACATACATACATACATACATACATACTACATACATACATACATACATACATACATACATACATACATACATAAATACATACACACCTACATACATACATACATACATACATACATGCATACATACATACATACATACATGCATACATACCTACATACATACATACATACATACATACATACATACATACATACATACATACATACATACATACATACATACATACATACATACATACATACATACATACATACATACATACATACATACATACATACATACATACATACATACATACATACATACATACATACATACATACATACATACATACATACATACATACATACATACATACATACATACATACATACCATACATACACATACATACATACATACATACATACATACATACATACATACATACATACATACATGCATGCATACATACATACATACATACATACATACATACATACATACATACATACATACATACATACATACATACATACATACATACATACATACATACATACATACACATTGACATACATACGTACACACACATATATGTATATATACACGAACATGCACAATCACACACCACTCGCACGAGTACTTGTCTACCCAGGTTGGATGTGGTCAATAGAACTTACTCCATTCAGCAGAGAAATCGAAGAAGTGGGGCAATGATAGCAATTTAACCTATAGTTGGGCGTCCAGAAAATTTACTGGCACATATTCTTCTCTAATAGGTGAAAAGTGATGATGGTGAGTTCTAATACTCACACGAGTGTAGCACATTATAGTAGTTATTCATTTAGCAATGAAGTGGCCTGTGTAACCCCTTTAATGACTGCAATTTTTTCATTGAGATACTCTTTTCGTTTACAACGGTTTTCTAGATATTCAATAATGTAGAGCAGTATAAATCTGAACCTTAAACGGGATTCGAACCCTCATTTCGACCTTTTGAAGGCGCGTATCGACCATTTGCACAATTCTTTCTTTGTTTCTGCAATACGTCTTCCCATACTTCTTGATATTAATAATTGTTTACTCACTTCCTTGAATAGGTGTGGTCGATAGCAGATCTCTTCTACTCTTGGAAAGACACAGATAACCTTTCCTTTTTCGTTTAGTCGGTGGTTTGACTGACGACAGTATTACAACAACTCTTTAGTACCGTGTGAAAGGTTGAGTAGAAAACTTGAAGACATCTATGCGACAGACCGTAGTTACAACCGCTATATAGTGGAAAATGCACTGCTTCTATTTACAGGACGATTGAAAATAAAAACCGCTCTATAATCATGTGATCACTCTAGCTCACAAATCTTTTCTACCAGAAGGTTGTCGAAAAATCATCATCTATCCCTGAAAAATCAGGAAATCCGTAAGGGCGACCTTCAAGTCCTTGGACGTCTTTTTGCTGGAGGAAACTTTTTCACTAGATTTTACAGTAGGCAATAGAATTAAATCTCGGTGAATGAACACAGTGCTTGGTTTCTGGGAAAGCTTTTCTAGTACGTTGTAGCAACAAGCATGAAATTGTGTTTCACTCTCGCAGTGCATTGTTCGCGCGGTTAGGGCCCGTGTAAGGCTATTCTTTGACTACATTACTACTAATTTGATAATATGAATCACAGCATTTTCAATCTGATCTTTGGTCTCCGGAAAGACCTTCATAGTGTGCTGTGCGAGCGGAGGTAAAGATGCGTTTTACACTGAGTTTTCTTCTTATCTTATAGTTATACATATACAAAAAGTAAATAAGAGTGTAGAGAAACTGGAGCATCAGATTGATGTAAAAGACCTGAAGTTCTTGCAAAGAAGAAAAAATCTTTTTCGGATTGAATAAATCGCGTACCGCTTCATCAAATCGATCAAACACCGCCCGTAAAGGGTTAAGCAAGATTAAGCGTTGTCGAGTAAGCAATATATCAACCTTTTGCCAAACATGCGTATTGACCTCAATATGGACAATGACGCACACCGCAGGCCGTACGCATTGATGTCGATGCGAGTTTTTACGATTCACCTCACAGCATGAAGCTCTTTTGGCAGCCTTTCTGCAGTCAGTAGATAGCCTTTAAGGCAAATATGCTGTATAAGAGCTGAGCAGAAAAATTCTATTTCACATTGACAGTCCGCAAAAATTCTCTTCGAACTGGTTCAGTGAGCAGAGGTATGAGTGGTAAGTGAGCGCCTTTCAAATCTAAGTGGTGGATAACAATAATCGTAGTGCCTGCACACGAAAGGAATTGTCCGCAAAAAATTCTCTTCGAACAGGTTCAGTGAGCAGAGGTATGAGTGGTAAGTGAGCGCCTTTCAAATCTAAGTGGTGAATAACAGTAATCGTAGTGCCTGCACACGAAAGGAATTACTAAAAAACATTGCTTAAGTTGCAACACATTTTATATCCTAATAGAATTCTTAGTGAGATAAACCAGAGCTTCATTCAGTAAATAATATCATAAATACTGCTGATACTTCTAGGCAGACAGAGCAAAGACTTTTCGTTGCAAGAGCAGTTCAAAATGTTACCGAATGGATAGGCAGGATCCTCTCACTCGGTGTCAACATTGTCAACTAATAATTATATCAGCTTGTATCGGGTTGCCAATCGAGCTCTGTTGTCATAGAACTCTAAATTTGTACTCATACGAATATTTTCATAATAGGTTGGGGAAAAAGTTCTGAGAAAATGCTTGAAAAAAAATTATGCACTTATAATACGCGAACAAAGATGAAACTTATAGTCAAAGTATTCCCATCGGCTTCAAGCACTTCCTGCCACTTCTCCAGCAAAGAATCGATTGGCATATTGAAAGTTCGGTTGATAGATAGATGCGTTCACTTGCCACCGTTGCATTTGAACCCAACGGCCGTTCGTGCATCATCAACAACCTAATTTGCTTGCTTGTTAACTCCACCTTGAAATAAGTAGATAAAGTATATACCAATCAACGCGGGAGAAAACGGGCTCTCAGATGAGTCTAAAAACACAAAAATGGTCGACACCCAAAAAAGTTACAAGCTTTATCTCTGAACTTTTTCCCCCCAACCTATCAATTTTACGTTGTTACTCTGAAGGTGCTAATATCCAGACAAGTGGGAGGATCTTACTTGTAACATATTGTTTCCATTAATACTGTTCAGATATATGTTATCATTCGAGCCCAAAACATACATTAATCGAATGAATGAATTTTCATTAAAAGTAATATATTGCCCATAAAGAGAGCCGTAGCGTAGTGGTTGGAGGTGTTCAGTGACACACACTGGTCGATCAATTGATGTTTCATGGTTCGATCCCGCGCTCAAAGTTCACCAGGCTTTCTATCTCATTGGAGTCGGTGACTTGACACTAACTTGCTTAGGAGGATAGCGAAACTAACTTGATACATTGGTAAAGCACCGCAAGTCACTGTAAAGGCCACATATGATTTTATTAACATTAAACAAGGTTTGTTAGAGACGAATGCATGACGCATACCTTAGAGATTGATCACCATCAAAATTTTTATGATTTTATTTACTGTTGATAGGATCACCAAGATGATGTAAAAGGTGGATAAAACACAAAGCAACAACACTCGCTTATTATTACTACGATGAATAAAGGTAATCAAATTACATGTAAATTCCAAAAACTTGTCTTGTTCAGTAGATGCGAGGTCGGTAATAGTGGGTTGTAGTAGCAATGGTCGTAATGGTAGTTCCGTGGCTGACATTTCGGCAACACTGCTTCCTTCAGAATCAGGAACATGACTGTTATATGATTATTTGAGTGAC
Source organism: Parelaphostrongylus tenuis (assembly GCA_019055375.1). Taxonomy (NCBI): domain Eukaryota; kingdom Metazoa; phylum Nematoda; class Chromadorea; order Rhabditida; family Metastrongylidae; genus Parelaphostrongylus; species Parelaphostrongylus tenuis. Next base: position 2,308 of record JAHQIW010005445.1, on the reverse strand, counting down.
TCGGTGGATTGTCAGTGGGATCAAATGCGGCTTAGGTTAGGACAAGTCATCAAACAAAAAAGATGCCGGGTGTCGCGTTATAGTAATGCATTTGTTGCCCCGCTTGATTTTTGGTTTTTTATCGTTTATCACGATGTTTCAAGACTTCTGCGCGGTAATATTTTTGATTCCCACGCCAGGATTCTGGCTATCAGTTCTTAATCCACTCCAAGTCTGCATAACCGAGCATTTGGATGGTATATACAGATTTCAATTAACGAACCCTTCAGGTACAAATAGAACACAATTCACAACGTTAATGATTCCAAGATGACTATCACGATCCCCGGGCAGTAATTCAAAATGCCATATTTCCAGACTGTTGGAGCATTTTAAATGAACGAAAGAATCAAGAATGATCCGGAATGACAAATGCACGACTATCACGCAAGACATGGCGCCGTTTCTTCCCTTGATCTTTTAACCTGAACTGGGCTCCATCTAAAGGCACTGACAATCCTCCGAATCATTCAAATATTCAAAAACATTCTATGTCCAGGTTTTGAAGAAAGTGGCATCGTGAAAGCGTCAACACGCTAGTACTACTACTACGACTGCTACTACAACAATAATTTTTAGCAAGCTCGTGTCAGCTAGACAGAAGAAGTCTTGAGACTCATCTGTATTGATTATAATGTGTCGGGATTCATGAAAAGTCGGTTTTTTGAGATTGTCAGTTAGTTTGGCATCCTATTTATAACATGCACCAGAGCTAAGTAGTGTTGTATACGCAACTATTAGGACAAACATTTGTTGTGAAAAGGGATTTTTCCTCTTGACCATCATAGCTTTTATTTTTCCCAAGCCTTACCTAATGAAGCTGAATGCATAGCGCATCCCTCTGGGATTGTTGGGATTGTTCAACGCCGGTAACTTTAGACTTTTGTATGAAAGTCGTAAAATGTTGATCAGAACAGTTCTCCTTGGAATCCTGGAGGTACCTGAGCTAAGGCGTCCTTTAAAACTTTACGTCACTTTAGTCCGATCCCATTCTTGGAGCCTAGTTTGGCCTGAGATTTCACTAGCTTCTCCGTACTCGTGTAACTTCACGCTACTGTATTGGGGACCCCTTCAGTGTCAGGGGAATGTGGCTCATTTTTATTGCTGTTTCTAGCGTTCTTGATAACCAACGTGTGGCTTGCTAGACTCTGAGCGTGAGAGCTGAGTACTCACGAGTAATTTGCAAGTCACTTTCGAAGAAGCAGGAGGTTAATGGAGGCGAATCTAAAACGCCGTCCATGCATTTCTGAAAGCCTAATTACGGGCTTTTGGCCAATTTAATTAATCTTGCTTCTTTTCGTAGAAGATTAACGAAATGAAGATGAGCCGATCTGTCTATATAAATCCGTAAGTGATACCAACATTTCCGACGCAATTCATCTATACTCTTTCGTCACTTTTTAGCAGACACTATAAAGAATGCGTATCTTCCTATATGCAGTGGGATCTACGGTAGAAACACATTTGAGCTCTATGGTAAAGTGCCCGTAGTGACACACGTCATTCCTGCCAGACTTCTCTGAAGGGTTAGCAGCACTTGCTTCTCACATGGATAGGCCACCATGAATCACTGTAGGATTAAGACTAAGATATGTAATCAGTTGCTACGGGCGAAGTTGAAAGCTGAAGCCGAATGCATGACACATTCCCCAAGGATTGTTCAATGCCGAAAATTTTCTGCCTTATCCTTTGTTGTGAATGCAATGTTATCCTTTCTTGAGTATTTTTTACACGCCTTGTGCCATTTGGAAGCACAATCAGGAAAAAGCCTGTACTGTAGAACGCGCTCTTCTTGTAGCAAATTTTAGCTGTATTGTTTATGAATCAAAGATTACTATCAATTAAGTTATGCGCTTAACTTTCCTAACACTGTAGTACATTACAGACTCCATCCGTATTAGACGTCATGCTCGATAGGTCATTTGCTATGTATGAGGTAGAATTTCTTGGTTCCTTTCTTTCTATTTATTCTTTTTCAGTGCTTCACTGTAGAGCTTTGCATGATCAGGCTTTATATGCCAGTAAACTAATACCATGGGTACCATAATGACGCAAAAAGAATATTGCAGACTACTGTACAAGCAAAATCCTGATTTTTCTGTTTAAGTCTTCAATTTCAATTTTTTTACACTTAGAAGACAGTTGCGTAAAGCATACAATTTACGGGTTTCTCAATGAGTAATGGTTCTCACTCTGTCCGTTTCACTACACACTTGAGTGGTAGTTAACATTGCGCTTTGTTTTTAAAAATTATTTGTTCTGAAATCTG
>JAHQIW010005444.1:0-30354 GCA_019055375.1 Parelaphostrongylus tenuis | reverse complement strand
TACAATAGTGTTTTGAAAAAACCGGTCACTTACTGCTCTAGCTAAAGATTTAAGTTTTTGAATATACCTATCTTTCTTATGAAAAATTCTTGTCCAACGAATGGAATCGAAGATTTATTTCTCTCAGTCTAACGAAAAAGAGCCTGAACAACATATGCTATGAGCAAAATGATCTTAAGCTTAATCACTTTAAAGGAAATTAAAAATTAAAGACGAATGCATGGAGCATCCGTCAAGGTTTGATCAACGCCGGCTGCTTTGACCCTTTATCCTATATATCTCAACCAACCACATTCGAATAAAACCACATTCTCGAGTGATATTCGCATTTACGCGAAACAAGGAGAGAACTTTTGGTATCTTGTTTGTCAACCAGGGATTGACTGTCTAAATATTTTGCACATCAGAAATCCTTCCACTTATCTTCGTTGCTTTCGAAACTTCTCACTAGAAATTTTTGGATCATTTCTTTCATCTTCACCCTGTTTCACCTCCTTGGGAAGCGCTCTTGCCTTTCTCAAAGTTTCAGTAGTAATTTGATAGCTTGAATCTCAAGAATTTCAATGCTTAATTTTATTTTCAGGACTAGCCTTTTTACTTTTGACACTTTATTGATAAGTCTTCACAGCGATTTTTTTCAGTGTGCGGATTTCAGTACTTTAACACTCAATTTGTTTTTTCGTTTTCTTCTTAAGCGTCGATGATAACTTGTTGAGCAAATCTCCCTTAAATCTCAAGGGTAAGCCTGGCTGTGGCGTTCCATATGGCATTGTTGTTGACTGCCGGAAATGGCTGGAGTAAGAGTGAGGGTGGGGAGCTCGGTTCCACGAGCGCTACTATAAGCATTACAAGCACTCGGCCACGGCGCTCCACCCTTTTTATTATGCTGAGACAATAAAATATGATCATGTTAGACATTCGGGTATTTTTCGCTGTATAGAGCTTTTTTGTGGTTTTAATCATTTGTTAGCTCAACTCTCGGCGATATCAAGTTTACTTTTTTCTAAACAACAACTGATTAATGCGCTTCAATCAAGAGACTTTTTGTTTTGCTCTCGGTGCGTATTCATCACACAGAGAAATTCACATGTTGCGTGAAATTTTTTCTCATCAGCCTCTTTGGGACCACAGCTGAAATCGCTGCACGCCAGTGCGATTCGTATCCGGTGCGCGGTTTTTGTTATTTATTTAAGGTTTTTTCATGTTTTAGATAGAAATCCAACATTTATTGTAGCATTGACATTAAACCCAGTCACGCTGACAGGCCTCAAAGTGATTGTGCAATGGTTGTCAATACCCTTGTAAAATCGTCGATGTTTTGAGAAATGATTCCTCGTTTGATAACAATAAATACCTGTTACTCCAATGTATACGACAATAAATCAACAAGAATTTTTTCGTTATGCAAGAACAGATGATTATTCGACCTCATTCACTGGACAAGAACTTCTAATAAGAGTGTTAGTAATCGTTCAGAAGCTTAAGTCTCTCGTTGGCGCCTTACATGGCCGTTTTGCAAAGGACCCTTTTATAACGCTTCGACGTGAGGAGAGCTTTGTGTTTCACGCACGAGTTTTTTTTTTTCGCAAGACACATCTCTTTCTTTAGGCAATCAAAAATCATTCCATAGCGGAAGATTTCGAGATTCCAACTCTGTGCTTATTTCCTGAAAAGCATGAGAATTAAGATTGACTCACACACGCGGGTATGTGCATTTGGACATCTCACAAGTTCGCGGTACGAGGGGGAAGGGGAGGCAGAGAGGGTCGCCGTGGCTGTCGATCGATGGAGCTTGCTTAAAGTGCGATTTTTGTTATTCAATTAGAAGTTGTTTCTCCGCTTCAAAAAAAACTCCAGTTGGAACGTATGATTCTGATACTAAAAGATTCTCTCTACACGTTCACGTGCTTTTCCTGCTTCTACAGAGGCGATAGATGTATTGCGCGTCCGATATAAAACATAATTCTATTTTCAATTTGGCAGCGTTATAAAGGGGTGTTTTGAAAGACCAGTCATGTAAGTCGCTAGCCAGAGGTGAAAGCCTTCATGAGATTACTAACTCTTTTTGGAAAGTTCTTGTAGAGAGAATGAGGTCGAATATTCATTTGTGCCTGGATAAAGAAAAGATCCTCAATAAATATGAGCATAAATATAAACTTCAGCAAAATAATGGTATAAAAACTCATGGATGGCCTAATTCAAAGTGCAGATTTCATGGGCCGTTGCTCATCTTAGTCATAACTTAGCTATCAAATTAAGACGAGCGAAAATCTATATATTTACAGCTTTGTATCAACTAGATAGCTCTGTAAGACAGCATGACAGAAAGTAATCCAACGAATGAACACAAGCATATTCTTTTTGCACCGAATCATTGCCGGAATGTTTTCAGTATTAATTGTTTCATTAAACCGGTACGATGGAAAGTTGAATTTACGCTATCGTTCTCTAAAGCGCGTGTCCCGCATCGATTTGACTGTAATTGACTGACTGCGAAAATGTTCAAATCCTCTTCGAGTCTGATATGTGTGGCTTACGTACGTTTCGGCGATATCGCCCACCTCATTAGGGCCACGCAGCTACTAGCCAACTCGATGTGCTTTTGGTGATAGCACGCAAATGTGCTTACCACTCTCCTTGCTATAGGGTAAGGTTAATTATGGGGCGTGTGGCTCTGATGAGGTTGACGATACCCCCAAAGCGCACGTAAGTCACTGGCGTGTAATACTCGAAAAGGCTCAAAACATTCTCACTGACTACATTGAATGTTTAAAGCGATGTTCAAAAATAGTCGATAGAAAAATAATTTCTAATTGATTGATGTAAAATTTATTGAATTGTACGAAGACTTGTCGTCCTTTTACGTTACCAAGCGACCACAACCATGTTGTTACCTGCTATTTTGCTGCAGCTTCCGAATGTGTTGTGAATTTTAGAATTTCGATTATAGACTGCATAATTTGAGGATATATATGTTACTGAGCGAGCTACTCCGCGAAACTATATGCAAAAGATCACGTATGATTGTGTAGCAAATTTTACCATACTTAGAAAAAACTGAGGAGTTTCTACTATTTTTTATGAAGTGGTTCAATTGCTTGTACAGAAGCACTTTCTATAACAAATCGCCAACTTATCAAAAGTAGACGCTAAAACCTAATTGGCCTAAGGAACGTTGTTCTTCCAATAAATCGCCACTTAATAACTCAAAAAAAAACATCTGCTTGAGTCAGACTACCAATTAATTACAAGTGCTTCATAAGAAGATTTTGTTTACCAAAATTGGCTAATGGAAAATTGTGCTCCTCTTTCTAAACACGACTTCGCCGGCGATGTGTTGAACGGTGTCGATAACAAACCGAAGTTTGTATGTATCAGCCAATGAGTACCATTTCTTTGTTAAAATACTCGGATATTCGCATAACGTGTGAAAAACAGTGGCAAATAAATATGCCAAGAATGTTTGCCCAACAAGCCTTGTGAAGCTGATGCCTTTATTAAAGGAGAATCACAGCTATCCGATCGAGAATTCGCTGCGCACCAGTATAAGTAAGGTTATTATATACGGAAGAAAGACACTCTAGTTTCTATACACAAGTTTTATGCCGATTTTGTCTCACCAAGTAAAGCATATGTTCTTAAAGATGACTGAAATAACTTGCTTCCTCATCACTTTTCATCAGGTTTCAACTGTATAAGTGATTCATCGTACCCGATGCTTTTCAGATTCTTGCTCGTTCACAGGGCTGCCATAATCAAGGTGTTGTGTCATTGCTTTTGAGAATGACGCGAGTGACGAGCTTCTGAGCATAGAGAATATAGATTTGGTGATAAGTGCCGGTGTATAAACCTTTTATCCTAATAGATAGCACTTGAAGAGCCGAGCCATTGTGCTAATGGATTAGAAGTAAATTCTCCAGCTGTTTTGTTTGAAAACTGCAAGGTCGGAGATTTTGAATTCTTCACGAACAAGAGAGTACCTCGAATTGAAAAACGATTAACATGAAGTAGCCATTCACATGACACAATACGGCATCAAGGGCACGTGGCTCTCAGTTTCATGAATATTTTGAGTCTGAAGAAGTTTTGAGCTAGAAATATTCCACATAAGGCTTTATATACATACTGTACAACAGTTATTCCCGACTTTCAAAAATGACTCTTGAGACAACTATTAGCAGTATGATTCTTTACGAGTTTGCAAAGTTCTGAAATGCTCAACTACTTCTCAGTCAACAGAAAGTTGTCGACAAAAATCAACAAACAGGTTTAGTGTTATTTATTAGCAAACTACCGTATCTGATCTTCGTGTTTTTAGTCGAGAAGTACGCAAATATCAAGCAGAGTAATGTTCAAGTCCGCCTTTTGATGGACAACTGTGGGGAATTTCTATTCTATTACTATTGGTGGGCTGACACGAAATTTACATAATCCTCTAATGTGATTAACCTTGAAGCGTTTCCACCTTTATCGGATCCACGAAGACGTCAGAGCAATGTCCACAGCAGTTGCTTTGCGTTTTCTGCGAAGACCAGAATTAACGGATGTAAAAATGCCATATTGTTAATCATACAAAGATTTATCAGAACCTTTTCTAACAAATAACTTTCACTGGTGCCGATTTTTTATTTGAATCCTATGGAATGAAATACAACAAGAGGAGTGCTAAAATACGAGTAGACCTTGTGACCTGAAGCGGCCAGAGCGAGTCACTCTGTACCAGGCAATTCTGCTGCCGATTTGGCGATCCCAGTGGATGAGAGTACTGGTGGACTTTGTGCGATGTCGCAGCAACTCATGGTTAGGCAGAACCGTTCATGTAGTGAACAAGACTACTAAAAGGGTAGTTCAATGGTAGAATGCTCGCCTGCGACGCGGGCGACCCGGGTTCGGTTCCCGGCCAATGCACCAAATGTGGTGAAGGTTTAGTGGTTTTGTTGTTGTTGTGATCTGCTGCCAACATGTGTCTCGTAATGGACAAGAGAGCAGAGTTCAAATCCTTTATTTGGATTATACCAAACAATAGGATGGAATCAAACAATAGCGTGGTACCAAACAACCTATAATATACATACATTACCATGATGTTAATATATACATGATTACGACATATCATTAAGCGAACATATGCCTAAGTCAATATGAGTGACCGATTGATGAGAGGTATCGTCATGCGACGATACTATGAAGGTTATCGTAAGCGACTGTGTTAGGGTAAGTGGTGATGTTATTGTAAGCGATTATGCAATTGTAAGCGATAATGTTATTGTAAGAGATAATGTTATTGCAAGTGACAAAGTTATTCCAAATGACGATGTTATTGTGACTGACGATGTTATTGTAACTGACGGAGCATGACTAAGCGGCGGAGACCGTTTGGGGCTGCTATGTTCGCCCCGAAGTAGAAGCACCGGCGGCGAGATCCAGTAGGTGAGTATATAGTGTTAGCAGTGGGGTCACTACTGATTATATATGGGCAGAATCCCTTAACCGCGGTGGTGGGCCGAGCATAGCCTAAGTGAGTTTGCTCCGCCACGGAAGCGCTTTGTTCCGCTCACAATTCTACTGAGTTCATCGGATAGTTGTATAAACGCAACCTTATGAAAGCAATTAGTTACACGATAACGAGATTGTGTTGAGAGAGCAATGATGGATTAATGACGATATGAGATCAGGTGGTCGGCGTGAAGTCAGACGACCGTACGGATGATGCCCCGCGATCGAACTGACTGTTGGAGGTTGGTGGCAGCTGGGTACCGCCCCCGCCACGTGGGCCATTTCTGTCTGTCCCCGAACCTCTGTGAAACCACTTGCTCTCTAAGGTCGTGGATCATCTGCATTGCATAAATTATCATGTAATTCCCGAAAAGATAGCAAAACTCCCTCGGAAGGTTTGCTATACACATTCCATAGTATGTAAGCACTTGATTAGAGCTTGCCAATTCCCAATCAGTCTCCACACGAACAGGAGATCATCGATTTACTGAATGAATTTCAAAATTTCCATTGCATAACGAATTGAAAGTGCTTGGACTTGCAACGAATATCTTCCCCCCCCCCCCCCAATTGGTGGCTGATTGACAAAAAATTTCTCAAAATAATTCTTATCACTTACTAATCATTCTTCACATACACAGTGTGTTTCATTCATCCACTTTCATGTTTAGCTGCTACTTAATTATATGTCTACTATGGCAAAAATTCATTATAGGCGATTTCTTTGGCTGCAATATGGTGGGTGCAAGAATTCAAAGTTTCAAAAAATGATTGTATGGCAAATCAAAATTTGAACTGTAGTCTTGAAAAAGCACTCGAAAAGAAAGGTTTGATATACTAATGATACCAGCCAAGAGCAATCGAAAGTGCAACACTGTATGCTCGGTTATAATTTCACCGAACATAGAGTGTAAAAATTTCGTCGTCGCCTAATTTAGTATAGGGGACTGAGCACCCCGAGAGGATTGTCCAAAGACGAAGGGTAACTGCCCGACTGAGGAAATCGTCAAGGTCGAAACACGTGCAACTGGCTCCATAAGTCAGCCCATTTGACAGACCACATGACATGAGTGGCTCAAAAATGGTTATCTAGCATATTTGAATTTTGTGTCAAAAATTTTCAATGTTTATGCAATAATTTACTGCATAATTCTGCTAAAGTCATAACTTTCGTTTCGAGTGTTTTCTTAAGACCACAGCTCAAATTTCAATATGCCTGATAATCATTTTTGAGCCACGCATGTCAGTGGTCTGTCAAGGAGGGCTGACTTATAGAGCCCGATACACGTGCTTCGAACTTGCGAGCGTGGCTCAAAAATGATTATCAGGTATACTGAAATTTGAGCTGTGGTCTTCAGAAAGCACTCGAAACGAAAGTTATGATATGCATATACTAGCCACGAGCAATCGAGTGTACAACACTCTGTGTTCGGTGATAATTTCACTGGACATAGAGTGTACAACGTTCGTCGCCGCTAACTCTTAGTGTGGGGGCTGGAGCACCCACACAGGATTGGCAAAAGACGAGAAAGGGTAACTGCCCGACTGACGAGATCACAAGATCAAAACACGTATAACGGGCAAGACAGCCCTCCTTGACAGAACACTAACATGCATGGCTCAAAAAATCTGTTAAAGTCGTTAAAGCTATATTCCACAGCTGTTCCATAAAGTACTTGTTTAAACATATTGCAGATAAACAACAAGCCTGCAAGTGATATATCACCAGAAATGATGGAGGAAGAAATTTGCAAATCAGAGGTTAGGCTGCATATACTGTTTACACCTGGCGATAGCATTCACATATATTTAAGTAGAACGGAACAGGCAACGATGGGTGTCCGTTCCGAAAATGCGCAATTTCGACTTCCAAACCTTTCGGTCAAACAAGTGATTGGCTTTTCGCATATATGTTAATCTCTAATGGTATCGCATATATGTTAATTTCTAATGGTAACTTCGAAGAATGTACGGTTCTATTCAAAGGCTTTTCAAAACCTGCATGAAATGATTAACTTTGCTTCCGTCATAGTTTGACGTTAGTGCGTAAACAAAGGAGTACTCAAACCTGGTGTTGGTCCACATCGTTTCAACCCCAAGCATACGATTTGGGTTAATTATTTACGATTGAATAGATGTTCATCAAAAATCTCGGTTTGATAAGAACACCAGCACCTCTACTCTCGCACGTTCCATGAAACACTTCTTTTCCGATGTCACGGACAGCGGCAAATGGGTGGGCGTGTTCTTGTCTCAGTCAAGCCAATGACGTTGTCGCTTATCATTCTCGCCTGTTTTATTGGGTCCTCTTGGAACAAAACACAAGCAAGTTTACGTGCTCATAAGAACAAATTTTTATAGCAGTCCTGTATGTGCGACATATGTTTTTCATATTATTTGCATGAATTTTCTCCGTTAAACGGCAACAAATGACTATTAGACCCCATTCTCTGGACAAGAACTTTTCATAAGAGTGTTAGTAATCATGAGAAAGCTTAAGTCTCTGGCTAGCAATGTATCTAGCCGTCTTTCAAAAACACCCTTTAGTATGCTATCAAATTCAAAATCTTATTATGTGTCACGTCGCCCGCGCGATTCAACTATTACTTCACTGGAAGCACGATAAGCACATGAACGTGTAAAAAATCTATTAGTATTAGAGTCAGACATTTGACCTGAGATTTCTTACAATGCGGTGGAACAGTTCTCAATTGAATAGAATCGCCCTTCCATGTAACCTCTTAAAGCGCCAATCGATCGATGGGCCGTGTTGCGATCACGGCATCCGCATTGGTTCCCGCCCTCACCCCGTAATTTAGCCAAAAAATACATGCTCGAGTACGTGAATCAGACTTATGTTCCCTGTTCAACTAAAAAGAAACTGTGTTTTCAGTAATCAAAGATAGTGTTAGAATCTTCAAATCGCACGCTTTCGAATGATTACTAATAGTCTAAAAAAGACCTTTTGTCTTACGAAAAAAAAGCGCGTGTGTGAAACAGAAAAAATTCTCTTTCGCTGAAGCGTTGAAGAAGGGTCTTTTTCGAAGAACCGGCCACGTATCGCGCTAGTCAAAGACTTAAGCTTTCAAATGGTTACTAACACTCTTATGAAAATTTCTTGTTCAGAGAATGAGGTCGAATATTCGTTAGTCGCCGTCTTTAGGAGAAATACCATTGAAGTAAACAAGCAACTCACACCGCTGTACGCTAATATGGCTGCCGTGACATTATCAATAAGCTCGCTTTTGTGCTATGCGAGATACGATGAAGTTCAGAGATTAATTATCTACACTTTTTTACAAACGTAATCGTAAGAGAGAGGGAAGAGCAATGGTTGATGATGCGGTGTATCGGAAAGCAAGGCAATAAGTAGGGCCTTACTTCTATCCCTTTTTCTTACATTCTCTTGCATAAACTAACGAACGTTTTAGGAGACACTTTAGTTTGGAAATCTCCAAATTTGCAAGTTAAATCGTTTCGGCAAGCATTTTGCGACATTCACCGTAAAGTATTGATGACCTTTGTGAAGGTTTATGAAGGTTACGCTACCTGTCGTTGCTTTTATGCCAATTTGAAAAGAAAAGAACAAACAACACAGCATTGCCACCTATTATGGGAGGCTATTTAGTGAATGGCTGAAGGAAATTGTACCTTAAAGGAATAAGGACAAAGCTTTAGTTTAGGCCAACGATGTTGGGAAAATTTCTGTTCACGCATAAAGCTCATCAAATGCATTATCAGTATGACTTTATGGCCACCATAATATATTGAGAATACATCCAGCAGTGGGCTATCTAGTTCTCTCGATCTTCTTCAATAATACGCTTACTTATACAATCTCAAAACAATACAACCTCGAGAACCATCTTCATCTACACAATTCCAGTCGCTTCCCGTCGATATGTCATGTCAATTAGCAATGAATCGAAATGTAGTATGTCCCTCCTAATGATTTTCTTTAGTGATATGAACGTCTGACAATGGAATTTCCATTGTTTATAAATTATAAAAGTAGGTACTATTCGGTGAGATCAGCGTTAAGTGTTCAACAATTAAGTTTCAGAATGCCTGTGTGACACATATGGAAGATGGGAGGCTAACGATGGGATGTCTGGACGCGGTGAAACAGTGGGACTATATTGCAGTTTGTTTCTCGACTCCTGGAAATGAAACTGGCTGCTCATACAACCCCAGAGTCAGTATCAAGATTTCAAAAATATTTGGAGAAAAGCCGAACTATATTGCTATGATGTAGGGCGACTATTCGTACTCCTCATATCATTCCTATCTTTATATTTCTCAGTTAGTTTTATTGAATTCCATCTTACAAGAGGCTGCTGACTTTCTTGCTTTGATTGGTACATCATGGCGGTAGAAATATCTGCTTTCTTGCACATAAAGGATAAAAGATGGGGGGCGCTCGGCGTGGGTCAGCATTCGTTCATGCATTCGTTTTCATCAAACATCTTAGACGTGACCGAATGCATAGCTGAACTACACAATGATTCACGGTAAGCTTCCGATACATTTCGATGCAAACAGGTGCCAGATAGGTATGGGAGGTAGGACAGGTCTACACCCATTTTGGTAACCAAGAAGGGATGGAAGGCTTGCTGAACCAAGGATCGAAGGCAGAATCGAGACGACGATTAATCCACTCTGCATTGTAAAGCACCTCTTACTACTGCCCTGATATAGATTGCGCTTTACTCTGAACACTCACCTCAGAAAAAGACTCACTGTTCACATTTTTACAACATCAACATGAGAAATTTTGGTAGCCCAAGATTTGATTTTTTCAATGACTACAAACACTCATGAAAAGCTCTTGTCCAGCGAAAGGAGTTGCTGCTTAATTTGTTTACGTCTAACAGAAAAGAGCCGGAAATCTATGAGCACCAGTTTATACGAACGGCGGTACTGTAATTGCTTGAAACTAGCTCTCAGTCGTTGGTCTACAAAATCTTCCCACACTCTTCTCTTTCAGACAAAAGCAGCTTTTGATCAATGGGGAGCCGGAATGTGCTGCTGCCGCACTGAAAAATGCAATCAGCTGCCTCCCCATTGGGTAAGTATAGTGTTATAGTGTTATTCGCTCACTTCTTACCAAGCTTAAGAACGTACAAATCAAAGTCTTTTTCAGTCTTAAGTAGCTTAATGACGACTGAATTCAAAGTGCTAATCAAAATTACAATGTGATGCTGCACAATTGCTGTCTACACTCTGTAGCGAGATGGAGAACACTTTATTACGTGATAAAAGGTGTCCATGCATGAGGAACTACTGGCAAGGTTGCTGCTTAAATTTGACATCTAGTGCCAAAACAAGACCTAGGCTTTGAAAATTTTTGTTATATGAGTTCTCTAAGAGTCTGGGGGCTGGCCGTGGTGATAGAGTTTTTGGACTCTTTTATACCCCCATGTATTGTGTCCCATCCGAATGTCTGTACACTTTAGCATTGTTTCCTCAAAATACTCATGAGCTGCGCATTCAAAACTTATTCATATGAATGCTTCTTTTGAATCTGCATTGTTCATAATTCGTTTTTGCTGCAAACGCGATGTCTTGTTGAGGACTTCAACCAGTGATCCTCGTCGGCAGCTGACAAAGCAATCGTTCACTACCCTTTGTATATGTTATTTCGATTAAACGTTTAACTAGCTTTTTTACACACTTTTTCTCGGCTTTTAAATGCGCTCCAGATACCTCACAGAAAAGTGCGCATTTTTAAAAATGTGAAAATCTTCCAAGCACGTGTTCCCGATTCTTACGGAAAACTTCCTGGATTATTTCACATAACGATTCGTAGAGCAATATCTGATCATTTACGGCCCGTTTTTGTCTTCTCGGTATGACTCAACGTGTATTACATGTAACTGGCATGAAATTCTGCTTGAAAGTGATGCCAAAGTATCCCAGAAGGGCAGATACGATAGCTTGTTATTTATAAGAGGAGCAACAAGCGTATTTCAACGAACAAAAATCTTAAGTTTCTCGTTCTCAATTTCTCCAGCTCTCTTTTCCACGGTTAACGCAATTCAACTTGTCAATTCAAGAATAGTGAGCGGACAACAGCATCCTCACTCAAAATTGGTCTCGCTGCAAGCCATCTCCGTGCGAACGTTGACAAAAGAAAGAAGTTTTCAATCGTAGTGGCGCAAAAGTATTAGCACTTTTTTATGTTTCGATATTCAGATTCGGATCTATTTTCAGTGTGGATTTATGAAAATCGCCTTGGTAAAATTTTTTGAATAGAACTTCTCTAATTTGACTACCTAGCTCAAAATTCTTTTGAATAAGATTATAAAATGGTACGAAGAAAAGATTCAGTGCTTGATGAGCTGACAGGAGGCTGTTAGCAGCAAGTTTATCAAATACCACGCGGTACCACAATGGCACAAATTTCATCGGTCTCGTCTTCTTCAAAGCATTAGAAACCCAAGTTGACATGCAATGGACACAGTCGAACATTTTGATAACCTCCGCAGAAAAACGTGATATGCAAATTTTGGATCACATGGAAAGTAATTTTTTTAAACGCTGATCATTTTATCCGTTTTGAGTTTTCTCTTGATTAATTGGACCCAAACCACATAGAGTCTTTCATAGGCCAGAATTATGCCTAGCTCATAAGTTATTTGACCAAATGCCAAGTTTGAAAAAAAGTCAATCTTGAAATGTGCTAGAAAAATTTCAAAAAGGAGAAAAACCCAAACATGATTATGTTCAAAAGGATTGTCATTCTGATGGACTGCTCTACTTTGCAGTTTGTCTGTTCTTCTACTCACAGTATCGGATGTATCCACTTCTTGACATTTTATGCCGAACTAATTAAAATTCACAATCAGGCTTTCAAATGGCTCTAATTTAGCTTGCGCTTTCAAAATGGCATTTCCGCTGGAGAATCTTTGCCAGTTTTATCATCGTGTTCACCTTCTTGTCGGTAATATTCTTCGTTGTTGGCTTTATCGAAGGAACTAGAACGTCAATACAAGAGAAAAAGGTTTGAGTAACATTTGAATTTCACTAATATCTGAAGTTTCTCTTACAAATCACTCACTGATGACAATAGACTAAACCTGAATATTGACGAAGTCATAGAACTTTATACAATTATGTAGGTCTATCACTGAACATTATAAAACCATAACCCATTGCTTTAGTAATTTTTTACTAGTTGTATCTTTTCAGAGGATAGAAAGTATTAGCATTGACACCGTGTCAGGAGGTAAACACTCAGGTATATTTTCTTTGTTTGGAAAATTATTAGTGCTACAAAAAAAGTAAGAGTTCTGTATGTGCTTGCCATAACATTGCTTATATTCCAAGAAAATTAACTGTTCACTAGTTGTTGGATTACTTCGCTTTTTGTTGAACATGATACAAGTAGTAGCCAGTAGGTCAATGCAGTGAGTCTAAGCGCCATTCACTAGACATTGGAGTCCTGATGACGCATAGATTTGCTAAAGATTCGAATTCGCTGGAGAAAGAGCAATAGTTGAAACTAGAGGCTGATTATAGTTTTCTATATTCCAAGAACCAATTCTCACGCATCTTGGTTTGAGCAATTGTCTTTTTTTGCTGGATTAATAAGCCGATATGGCGTTGTAGTAGAAGCTTTATCACCTAAAGTCACCACAGCGCCAGCGAGCATAGCGAAGACTTAATTCTGCTCGTTTGTTGTCAGCAAATAACATACACATGTAAATTTCATGTTTGTTTCACAAAACTCATACAACTTCACCTAAACCGAATGACAAAAGTGTTTGCAGCAATACTGAAGGTAATCCCAAGTAAAAAATCTAAACAAATCAAAGAGGTTTTTTTAGATCCATTCAACACTTTTTCAGGTGAATCGCATTGAGTTCACGTGTTCACGGAAGTTTTCTGGTCAAATTTATGAACAAACAAATTAATGAAAATATAGCCTCTACAAGAAATAAGTGAGATATTGAATAAATGATATCGCTAATGTATTTCTCTAAAATCCCATTAAAATCTTCTATCTACTCTAGGGCAAGAAAAGTAATGAGGACTTTCTATGTAAGATTTCCATCCCTGAGAAAATATCTATATATGGGACTGTTCAGCAACCGTCCCATCAATGTAAATCACTGTACATCACTTCAACAATCTTATCAGAATTACAAAACCATAGCATAAAATCGACATATCTATCTATAACGTACTTTCTCAGTATACCTATTTCTAGTAACCATCCGCAAACCATCTCATAAGGAATCGGCTCACACCGTGATAAAAAATTCCATGTCATAAAAAAGCGGCGAGATCTAGGGGAGTGTTTAAGCTGACATGAAGGCCAGAACCGCTTCTCAGGGCTGAAGTTGTAGCAGCAGAGGAATTTGTAGGAATGTTTACCATTGGAAGTTTTGTGGAGAATTCTTGGTGACCTGCAATTGTATTGATCCGCCACAACCTGAATCTTAGTGAAACTGATAATGGAGAGCTATAATGGAGAATACTATCTTAAAATCAGAGAATTTAATTCTTCAAATTGCTGCCCTTCAGGAATTAATCAACGCCGAGAACTTTGTCCTTTATCCTTATGCACTTCTGAAATAAAATAGCATGATGTAAATCTGTCAGATTCAATAATTTTTCATTCCGTACAATATCCCAAAGTCATTGTGGCGATTGAAAATCATAACGCAATAACAAGTTTCCCAAAATCGGTACTGCACAGTGCATGCGATGATTTCATAGATCACTCTCAGTAATTCTTCAATTATTTAGGGTACTTCACGAGATGTGATCATTGTAGAATAATAAAACAAATCTTGTTCTATCGTTTCATGGGCATTATCTTCTTATCATCTTTACACTTAACTATGAACGTTCGTCGGGGCAACCTTTTCAACCAGACATGCCCATTGAAGTTGTTACATTTTTCTGAATCAAATACTGTCAAGACGACTTCTTGCACCCCGTCCAGCTTCAACCGCTTCAAGAAACCAATGTGACCAAGCAAGCAAACGAGGCAGCCACTCCTTTCACCAGAAAGATCCGTCCTCCTGGACCTCCTACATTACGTAGCATGAGGGAGTGAAAAGTGAGCTGATAGTGTCAGAGTTTGAAGCAGTTGGAGCAAAGAAGAAATGTGCAATAGCACAGCTTCCGAACACCCCAAATTATCTGAGAAACCAAGAATTCTCTGTAAATGGATACCGTGTGGGATGAATGAAGAGCAAACAGATCATTGTGCAGTACATTCTGCGTTCTTTTTGCGCAACAAAACAACTCTTTTGTTTATTACTCTTAAACTTGTGATTGAGAATGAAATCTGTACAATCGATGAAACTCTACTCAACACAATATATGCATTTGTCACCATCCATAGACAAAACTATATAAAAGTGATAATGATTCTTACTGTCCTTATTAGTTACGCGTAACCTACTACAGAAATATTGTTGGAAAATCAACGAAATGCATCAATAACTACAATGGCTGCGACTGGCACTAACACATTCCGGACCGTAAAGACGCATTGTGTCCATAAACGACTGCATAGTCTCTTAAATACGCTAACCAACAAGCCCAAATTCTTCGCCAAAAATTTTCGCTCCTTCCCCTGTTTACTGTCTGGGAATCAACGAGCAGCGATATGGTCAAGAAACTCAGCGAGCCCCACCTTTTTGAATTTTACGGAATATAACGATTGAGTTCAATACGCATGTATACCATTTTCTTAATCAACGGTCTGGAATGTGTATCTTCTTCTGTTTAGCCGCTCCGAGGTGTTATTGATAATATTTATTGAGTATCAGCGAAGCATATAGCAATACAGTTAATAATGCAGCATGAATATTACAACAGCGTGGTGGCTTACGTTTCGGCAAGGTTCGCCAACTTCAGAGCCTGGAAAGGTCAAACTGATTCGCAAATTATTTAATCAAAGGCCTTCATAACCTTAGCAGAAAACGTAAGAGATAATTTTTTAGGTCGCATAGGAAAAAACTTCATTCAAAAAAAAAAAAAACACTCACCGCTAGATGTTTTAGGTCTTCCAATTAATCATTGAAGACCTGCCACTTGGAGTCTGTGCTAAAGTGAGACTGTGCCTGGTTCAGGCCGGGAATATTAGCCTGAGGTATGGTGCTAGGTCATGCGTTATTACGAAGCATTCCTCTTTGCGGTCCATTTTTGAGCCTTTGCTATGTATCCAAAAGGCTTCCAAAGTTTTACGCGTAGATGTTTTTGTTTTTTCGAAATGAAGTTTTCCTATGCGACCCAAAAATTTATTTCTTACGTTTCTGCTAGGGTTATGAATGCCTTTTATTAAATAATTTGCAAATCAATTTGACCTTTCCAGGCTCTGAAGATGGCGAACCTTGCCGAAACGTAAGCCACCACGACTGTTGCAATATTCACGCTGCATTATTAACTGTATTGCTAAATGCTTCGCTGATACTCAATAAATAATATTAATAACACCTCGGAGCGGCTAAACAGAAGAAGATACTCATTTATTCAAAACTATGCCGAGGTTGATGACAGATAGTCGGTCCTGGGGTCTGGAATGTGTAATCAGTTAAATAGGGGATATTTGTCATTATATAACGCTCGCTGGTATATCATACAATCAAAAATGCATAAAAGTAACAACTTAGGATAAAAAGATGATTCATTCAACATATTCACCGGTTTAAAATTATGGCGATTAAAGAGAGCTATAAACAGAAAACATTCACATGATGTACAGAAACGTTTCACAAAAACATCAAGATAGTAGAAATAGCTTCTCAGAAAAGTTTTGGACGGCATGCTTTCCCGCTCGATAAAAGGGCTATATCTGTGTGCATCTGCTTAAACGCATAGTTCCTGTAGAAGCTGAGATAGGTAAAGCCGCCTGGGCTTTTAAAACAGACGTTCTATTCCTCAATCCGCAAAAAGGGGAGAAAAAAGAGGATTTACAGGCCTGCTAATTTTGAAGGCTATTCAGTCGTCTGCTGATTTTGGAAGCTGTTCAGTCGTGCACGTCCGAAACATGCTTATGGAATGACGTTATCTTATGGATCACATTGCTTCACTTCCACAGCCACTAATTCACGAGACGCGCGTTCCCGCTCCTCTGAAATATGCAAACAGTATGCAATGTCAAAAATATCGAGCCGTGAAACATGTGTATGCTATCATAAAGAACTTCGCTGTTATAACGAAAGTCATTCAGTAGTTCTACCCAAAGATTCACCTGTGAAATACCATTAACTTGCGAAGCTAAAGAGTGATACTCTTCAGCGTTGATCAATCCCTGAGTAAGGCGCCATAAATTCGTTCTCATTTAGCAGCGTTTGACAATGACTCGCAATTGCTTGCCGATGTACCAAATCAGTACTGCTACTCTCTCAGACAGGCCTGGTACCAATTCATTGATCCTCGAGTGATAGAAACCTTGACTGGTCGATTACGAAGTGTCAGAGAGCATCTCAAGCCACTGCGCCACACGCGCTTCAATCAGAAGTGTACGAGTAAGCAATTTTGTTGTGCAAGTATTTGACAAACGCAATAACAAAGTCAGATTGTTTCACTCACTCTTTTTCTCGGCAAGTTTTCGCTTTCGTTTTTCTATATGTAGCAATTCTAATTTTGACTGATGATAGATCTCTCGAAGTTCACCTAGTCTCCTCTCCAAGATTTCGATCGCGTCATCCGTAGTCAGTAACGAGTCATCTAAAGAACCGACTTATCAACGTGAACAAACGTAAATATTAACGAAATTAAAAGATATGATATACCAATAGGAGGTAAACCAAGCAGTTCGAACTTGTCCAGCGATTGTTCTTGCTCCATAATTCGATATACTTTATTTTCATTGAAATGAAAGTATCCCGTGTTGCTGAAACGTGAAATACATCACATTTTGAGATGAATTAACAAATTTTACTACAGTATCGGCCTTCATTTTAAAACTATGCTATGTCACTGTGGCGGCGAAGCGAGAAAGTTTTTAACCGAAGTTTTATGTTTTAATCTTCTTTATTGTACACTAACTGATTCGACAGCTCATTAGAAGATGAGTGTAACAATCACTTTTCCAATAACAAACTAATTGTCTACGTTCAAAATATTTAAGAAAAAGAATGTTCAAAGCCTAAGCGAGGTTGGTACGCCAAGGTTGGATTGGAGGGCCATACACCGGTGTTTCGGAGGTCTCGTCCTTCTCGCCAGTGACCTCCGCCCCACATTAAACCCTGCATTGTAGCAAGGAGGGAGGCGTATGTGGTGACGGTACAGTGCACAATGACACTAGTCCATCACCACTCTTCAGTCGATGTATCTTGGCTGGTAGAGCAAAACTGATCCATGGCATCGACTGTTTCTAAAAGCCTCGCAATAAACATTCAAGATAATTTGAGAAAAAAAGGGTGTTTAAAGCCTTTTTTCGAAATTATTTTGATTGTTTATTGCGCGGTTTTAAAAGTGATCGATGCCATGGATCAATTTGCTCAACCAGCTGAGATCCATCAACTGAAAAGTGGTGATGCAGCAGTGTCATTGTACACTGTGCGTCACCACATACGCCTTCCTTTTTGCTACAATGCAGAGCTTAATGTGGGACGTGGGTACTGACGATGAGGACGAGACCTCCGAAACACCGGTGTATGGCCCTGGCGTACCAGCTTCGTTTAGACTTTTAACAATCTTTTTTTCAAAATTATTTTGAATGTTTACTGCGAGGTTTTAAAACAGTCGATGACATGGATCAGTGATAGTCTACAGTTATAATTGAGCGAAGTATTTCTAAGGTTCAAGAACATTAAACATAGCCAGTGCACATTCCTCTAGTTAGTTATCCAACAGAAAAGGGATAAAGGATAAAGCTCTCAGCGTTGTACAATTCTTGATGGATGCGCCATGTAATCGACTTCATCGAGCATCGTTTGAGGTAATTATTTGGTATTTGGCTTTGACTAGTAAAGCCTTTCACATTCACAGTGCAGATTTTCATCTACTGAAGAAATTTACGAACATTTGTAGTATTTTGAGCATAAAATACTTTACTTAATTACAGCGGAAAACTGTACTATTGGTGTAAGGCTATATAATTATTTAGTCAAGCTTTACTTGATTCCACATCTGCCATTCAAGAAAGAGACCCTGGTCTGCAGAATTTACTGTTTTACAAAACTTCAATTCATGAGACTCACAAATATCTATATCTATAGGTTTTCGGGTCAAGTGGAAAAAATCGCACTGTTTCACACACGCTATCTGAAATGCGAGCTCCAATGAGAAGTAGAAAAAAAAGGATTAAAGAGTTCCGAAAAACATTTTCGTGGCAGAAAAAGTAAACATAATTTCCACATAATGATAACATGGTCGGTAGGGGTGGCCTCGTGGTTTACAATGCTCGAAGAGAGATCGATCTCCTTAGCACTCACAGTGACCAGTTAACGACTGCCCTACAATACTCTTCAATCCACGTATCCTCGAGATTGCAAGGAAATCTGCTCGATCAGTTATCCATGACATGAAGAAGTTGAGTCTTCAAGCACATGAATGTACATTCTAACCACAAAATTCGGCTCCGTGAAAACAATCTTATAGAGAACCAGCAAAGTTCTAGTTGCAGTGTTCCAAACATTTTCGTTTCCAGAAACGAATTCGCCATCTGATTTGTCCACATAGCCCCGTTGTCATGCCACAATGTTTGTTTAGCGACTCAGTAGAGCAGAATTCGCAGTTTCAATTTAGGTTCACTCAAATATTATCGGCAGTTCCCATTTCATTTACATAAAGTCATCAAATCAAGTTATACTACACAAAATACGGACAAATCTGAGTCCTACAGAGCTACTAGCATCAAAGCACTTGCATTACCCAACATTGAAAAGCTGCCTTTCTAACGATAATTGCATAGAATTGAACCTACACCTCTCCATAAGTGGCAGAAACATTTGAAAGTGTCATAGAAGCGACCACATTCAAAGCTCAAAAAAACTCGTTTATCAAAAAGTTAGGAGAGTTTGATGCGGAAAAAGGGCCGAGTAAGTGAAGAGTAGGAAAGGGACATAAAAGAACGTAGGCCTAACACTCACCCTCTTCTTCCTCTTCCTCGCATAGGAATCGTCGTCTTTTCGTTCATCTTTTCCAGTAACTTTCGAACGAATGTATTTGCGATCAATAACCATTGTACTATGTCTATTGTACGCTGTCCTTAACGTGTATGAAGTCTATTTTGTAATGTTCACCAGTCTTCTCACTATAGCAAAAAGCACTGAAGAAGTTTTTGAATCAAAAAAAGATTTACAAGAAACAAAAGCCTAACCGTTTTCGTTTGCTTCCTCGCGCACGACTGGAGACATCATACGTCCACCACCTGATTGATTATCTGAAGTCGACAATTTGTCGTTGTCTGAAATAGGAAATAATTCAAACCGACATCGATAATCACACGGAGATTTGTTACTGTTACTGTAACAGACAATTAAATTCGACAATTAAACCATCGTCGCTTTGCTGACGATATCGTTCTCATAACACCAAACATCAGCCAAGCAGAACGAATGTTGACTGATTTCGATAACGCCTGTGGAAAGATTGGTCTTCAACTAAATCTAACGAAAACAATGTTCATGAGGAACGGATGGGTTTCTAATGCCCCATTCACTGCTCAACGGAACGACAATTTCCGAATGCTCCAGTTACATCTATCTAGGTCGTGAAATCAACATGATGAACGACCTAGCTCCAGAGTTGAGCAGGAGGTAAACGAGCGGCTTGGGGAACGTTTAAGAGCATCGAAGATGTAGTGAAGAGGACAAAGAACATCCGACTCCGTGCCCACCTTTTCGACTCGACAATTATCCCTGCCCTAACGTATGCAGCAGAAACCTGGTCGCTACGTAAGCAGGATGAAAGATCACTTGCCGTTATCGAACGCGCAGTCAAAAGGTCGATGCTAGGAGTATCCCGTATTTCGCAAATGAGAGAAAGGATCCGAAGTTCCGACCTACGTCAACGATCGAAAATCAGAGACGCCGTTCTACACGCCAGGATATCGAAAATAAGGTGGGCCGGACACGTGATGCGCTTCAACGACAACCGATGGACGAGAGCCGTTACCGACTGGATTCCTCGGGACGTCAAGCGCTCTAAAGGAAGACCACTGACCCGTTGGTCCGATTTCTTCACGAAAGCGATCGAAGAAAGATATGATGCTCAGCGAATCCTTAAAGCGAGGAGGACCACTGGGCTACTCCTGCACGCGATAGGGAAAAATGGAAGAGTTGCTGGTACCCGCTCGAGTCACTCGACGATCAACGGACGACAGGTGATACAGGTGAATCACACGGAAATAAAGTAAAAATCATTGAGACTTCAAAGTTTTATCTTACTTTCCATCTCTCCAAAGAGAGACACTATTTGCTACTTTGGTCAATGTTTGAGATGAAAAAAAACCTACCTTCCCCGTCAGTCCTCAGCGGTGTCACTGATCCCGATGGTTCTGCATCTGATTCATATTGCGGAGTAACGAAGGAAGCAGTACTATTCTCTACAATATGAATCAAAAATCTTCCACACGAAGCAATGAAATGACAGTTTACAACTTACCGCTTTCAATTTTCACTTCAACCTCCTCTCTGTACAGCTCCGAATGTGGACATGAATATCTCGCCGAGACAACCGTTTTTCTTAGGTGCCATCTGTAGTTGCTAATCCAGAAGCTGCACATTTGAAATGAAGCTCAATATGGCAATCTACATTGGTAAGAGGGCCGATTCCTCACTTTCTTCTGATGACAGCATCTCTTTCATTAAAGACGCTGAATAACGACACAAGTAGCAAAAGAAAATGACGTGGTGTTCTCTTTTCAAAAAAGTTAACTCATGATAGGTTGGCAAAAAGTCCTCGGACTTTTCCGTTTTTATTTTACTATTTTCCATGCATTTGAGTTCAAGTTTTCACTAGGGTTTAGAGCAGTTTCTTGCGGTTATTTTAAAACAGAACACCTCTAGATTGGTTCTAAGATGTAAATATCCCGAGAGGAAAAACGAATGTTGATGCTACACGAGTATCGTTGTACGCCAAAGCAGCACTTGAACCCAAACGATACTTATGTAGCATCAATAATCGTTCTTGCTCTCGGAACATTTTCATCTTGAAACAAATAGACAGATGAACAACAATCAATAAAAACGAAAAGTCCGGGGACTTTCTTGCCAATCCAATACATACATCGTGACACTTTCTTCTTCTCCTTTACTGGCGGCTCCTTACATGTCATAGAGGCAGAGTCTTTTGAACGTATTCTGATAATATAAGGATGGAGTATGCCTGAACTGATGGTACAGTAATGAACGAAAGCGAAACCAATCTAAATCAAAACTGTGTAAAAAAAAGCGAACAATTCATTTCAAGACTACCGTGACGAAGAGACGATATCCACGATCGTGAACAAAGTTCGAAATTGTTGCAAATTTCCTCCGTGGAAGGCTAAATAAACAAAATAGGAGCAATTGCTTAGAAAAAGTCGAAAGTAAACTCTTGAAAAATTGAAAAGAACGATTTTTGGCATGATTAATCAGTACCATTTTATAAATTATTCCTGTTCAGTCAAGGACAGATTCTTACAATCATAACAGTAAGACAATGAAACTGTAAGAAATTTTTGTTACATGTCCAAGATTGATGATAGCTGATATCTCGCCGATTTCGTCTTCAGAGCCTAGACTTATTATCGCTTTACTTTGATCACTTTATTTGACAGGTATCACAGTTTCTTTGGTTTTCGTAAGTTATCCGGTGGCAAATGAAGAAACGACCCTTTAGCTAGACAAAAACTTTTTATGAAATTGCTAATAATCATTCGATAGCTTAAATTTCTGGCGAACTGCGCAAACGTAATCCTTTTTTGTGAAGACCATTTTATGAGGCTGTAGCAGTTAAAATGAAATTGTGTTTTACATACTGCCGATTTTATTACTTCACTGCACGAAAAACATATGAACGTGTAGAGGAAATCTTGAAGTATCAGAGTCGTATGTTCTACGTAGAGTTTCTTTCTATACGAAGGAAAAGTGCCAAATTAAATAACAAAAATTGCATGCTACATGTGTGACGTGCAGACCCGATCGATAGATAATATTTTCTTTGGTAGACAAGAGTGAAACTGTCTTTGAAGAAAAACAGTGCACCGCTGGAACTGCGGAAACTTACGCTATCGAATGGCTACTCACAAATTGAGGAAGAGGTTCTGTTCTGCGACAAATATGCGTGTGTGATGCACAAATGTTTTCTTTCTGCTACAGGTTATAAAAAGGGTTTATTAAAAAACGGCCAGGTTATCGCAGTAGACAGAAATTTAAGCTTTCAAATGATTAAAAACACTCTTATAAGAAAATTAACCTTGTCAAGTGAAAGGGGTCGTTCCCTAATCTGTCCCCCGATAATATAAACGAACCTTTTTTTCAATGTGCAAGTTCCGGCACTTATAGCATTCGATTAGTCTCCGCTCTTCCTTGAGAATTTCATCTCTTCATAAACTTCATGAAATACAGGCCGGTCGCGTCTCTTTGCAATCTCGAGGACAGCCAGGTTGGAGAGTTCCGTAAGGCCTATCTAATGATCGCTGAATTGTTGTGGAACACCTCTGCTTCGACCCGCAGCAAGCACCACTAGCCACTCGGCCGCCGGCCCCCGACTATACCACACTATACCTAGAAATTCAGTAAAAACCTTCCCAATTTGAATAAAAACTTAACTCAAAAGTCAATCCAAAAGTATCGGCTTTGAGATAAATCCACCGTCTAACTCCTCCAATATACTAGGGCCATCGGTGTGTTAGCACACACTATGAGCAATGAACCTTACTCAAATCAGAATGAATCCAAGTAAGCATTTATGTGAAAAAACCGCGAAGATTTACCACACTGATCTTTAGAATCTTTAACCGCGATGGTAACCACCGCCTCAAAGTTGCCACGTTATGCCTCTGTGCTCAGACACCGTAAGAGAAGCTGCAAAACTGTATGCCTTAGCAGCTCAACATCTTATGACTTTTTTGAAAGTAGGTTTTGGCTGTTCAATCTTTGAGTGGCCACGATGATTTGAGGCGCGAATCAGAAGACTGCCAAAGTGCAACGACTGGTGGCCAATCATCTTTGCCTTCACGTCTAAAGCGGAAGCCCTAGTTCCGCTGGTCGTTCTACTCTACTGTCGATACACAGATAACTGCTTTCTTATCTGCTTCATGGGGCTCTGTGGCCGAGTGGTTGTGATGCTCGTCGCGGCGCACGGGGCCGAACACCATCACACAACGCTCTCCAGCAGTCAACAACGAGTGTCTACGGAACGGCACAGCCAGGCATATCTCCACAGTGCCAGGAGACGCGCTCAATCAGAATTCGACGCGCGTTAAAGAAGACGGGACACGACTGAATGCTAGAAGTGCTGCGATCCGCACAGTGAAGAAAAAACATTGTGCAGACTTCGAAGTATCTGCTCTAGACAACAGGATATGGGCAGATGTCTTCAACTGCTTGACAAAACGTGCTAGGTGCACTACTTCTCTGATCGTCCCTCACACATGAGAAAAACACTTCTCCGAAACATGTACAGAACAGCTACAAATGTCTGATTTGAAGGAGAAGAGAGAAAGAAGTTACTACACTTGGCACAAGAATTAGCCACCACACAATGGCTATAGAACAGCCACTGACGTCAGGTCAAACAGGAGAGATAGGCCCCATAACAGAAACAGTGCTATTACAAACACAGATGGTAAAATACCTCTAAGATTACTCTTCATAACTTACAAGCTAGATGCCGCTATCAAGAAGTGTCTAAAAAATAGTGGTTTGAAAAACTCTGTAGAAATTACAGAAGTTCCAGCGAACACATTAAGTCGCCAATTGGTCCAGGATCGCCTGCATGGCCGTCCTTGTAAGACAGAGGATTGCGAAATATGTTTTAAAGGTCCACAAATAGACTGCACGGGCTCAGGTACAGTATGCCAGATCTCTTGTGACACATGTGGTAATAACCTCATATGCGAAACGAGCATGATGTCGGCATAAAGGTAAACCTAGATAGAAAAAAGATCACCTAAATGGAAATCGAAAAGTCGGGCAACCTTCCTATGGGTAATTATTTGGCCGAAAGGCATAGCGGTGACGACTTCGAGGTGCTAATTAGAGTCCTGGGGCTTAAAAAGATAAAGAATAAAGTTACTGGAGTTTATCAGCCTCCGAGGAACACGTCACGCATCGTCTTCACTTAGCATCGTTTAGGGCAACTGAATGCGTACCTGACCTTTACATGACTTGCAGTACTCTATCTATGTATCAAATTAGTGCTCACAACGAACCCTAATTCATTTAAGGAACATTTAAGGAGTTGAATGATGAGCTTTCCTCAAAGGGTAAAGAATTTTGAGTTGAACTTTCAATGGAGGTACGAGATAACCTGATACAATGGTTCAGGCCTTTCATCAGTCTGTTAAGGCCCCTCAAGACGTACTTTTCGGCTTTCTCGCAAGCCTCAAAGTAGCAAATGCCATTCGGTTACTTGCACCTATTATAAGGAATCTACATCCAAGAACTTTCAATCTGACTGAGGTGAAAAGATGACCCCACGTGGCATGGCTATATATACATATATATATAAGCATTATATATATACATATATATGATATATATATATACGTATACGTACACATGTATACACATGCATAGGCATATGTATACGTATATATTTATGTACACATATACGCATATACATACATACTCACATGTATATACGTATATATGCACATATATGTATACGTATGTATATATATATATATATATATATATATATATATATATATATACTGGTAAAACACTCGTAAACTGTGCAAACACAGTCGACAATCATTCATTCTCAAAGAATATCACATTAAGGATCATTTCACTTGGCGCAGAGTTCTCCGTCGATTCTCCATAATAAGGGACAAGTAGACGAATAATATGTGCTAGTGATGAGCTCGCTAGAAAGGCAAAAACGCACATCTAGCACTAGGGGTGTCATAACACGCCTCATGAAAGGCTCAAAACACTCTATCAGACTATTCTGATTTTTTTGAGCGAGTTCTCAAAATAGTCGATTGAAAGGTATCGAAATAGGAGATATTATCTGAGTAATCAGATAAGTAACGGTATAGTATGTCTAGGCTCGGAGGAAAGCGACGTCATTGAAACTTCAAAGCCATTTTTTCTAAGGAAGAAGATGTATCAACCTCGTGTAAGCTTGAACAAGAGTAATTTTTAAAAAAGGAATGTCACAAGTAAGCAAGAAATAGTCCATCGACTTGCATACAAACAGATCTGCGAATAACTCTTTTTTTTCAATTTTCTTCAGACTAAGATTTCAACGGAAAAAAGAATAGAATTTTCTACTAACGAGGAAAGGAAAAAGTCGAAAAACTGAAACAAACCGGTGAGGACACAAGTCGTTGAGGAGAACGTAGTTTTTCATGTGAAGTAGAGATGTATATTGTCGTTGGTGGTGGGTTAGAACCGCAAGACGGAGAAACAGTGATGCCGTCCTTTCCAGATGCCGCAGAATACACTGTTCGAATACGCGTCGGACTGTACGGCTGATGGTGGCGAAGAAAACATTTCTAGGATGATGTGACATCAGACCAGATTCGTAGGTCCGAGGTGGCGAGCATAAAGGTGGACACATTCCAACAGTTGACGGTTGGATAGTAGGATTCTGTGGAATATGAGGTACGAGTACTGGGAAGACAAGAAGGTACAATTCTGTTATCGAGACGCATTTCTCATACCTTTAAGGCAAGACCTTTTTCGCTTTTTTCTCAGACTTTTAGTAATCATTCAATAGCTTAAATCTCAGCGATTCCGAAAAATGTACATATCTCCCAAAAAGGTCTTTTTAGTGCACTGTGGTAGGGAAGAAAAACTTAATTTCACAAATGGCGATAAGTTTCTGCTTGAAAGGGGTATGGTTGAGTAGATGGGATTTGGCAACATCCGCAACAAACAGTACCGAGGTGGCTACGATTTGTATATGGTCTGTTAACAGACTTTTAGTGGTTAATTGTTAGCACAGATCTAGATGATTCTGAAGCTAAGTTTGGTTTTACAAAAGGTCTCCATAAAGTAGTGGAGAGCTGAAAGAAGATTATGTTCTGTACTATTAGGCTTAGGCTGCTCAAATTTAAGTTCAAAAGTGGGTTTATTTGAGAGTAAAAAATGATAATAGAAGCCTAAGCCAATAGAGCGATAGAACAAAGCTTCTTCTGCTAAGTTAATAATTTAAAAACCTTGAAATTTTTACGGAACAAAAAAAGTTCCTAATAAAGAGCGAAATACGGGTGATAAGAGCGGAGTGTGAAACTAAATCATATTTTCGGTGCTTTGGGAGACTAAGAAAGCCGTTTCAGAAATCAATCAAAACTATTGGCTTTTTTCTGATGAGGAGGGAACAAATGAAAACCGACCTCCTCGCTGGGAGAGAAACTTTTCATATGAATGTTAGTAACCACTCGAAAGCTGAGACTTGAAGCTACACCCCACACGCCGGCTTTTCACAAGAATCCTTTATGACGTTCTAACATTCAAAATAAAATCACGTTTGATAAAACCACGCGTTTTTTTTTCTCTTATCTCGCTTATATTTCACTGAACAAAACTCCTTCCTTAAAGCGCAAACACTCAAAATATAGCGCAAGCTCCAAAGAGCTCAAAAATGTGTTTGCTTTTCAAAGAGCTTCTATGGTGTCCTCTGGTCTTTTGATTTAAGCTTTAACCTCACCAGAAGAAGCACTTTCTCTAGACTATTAGTGATTATCTGAAAACCTTCTCATTTCTAGCGATATGCTTATTTTTATAGATACGGTTTAGCAGAGAGGAATAAAACGGGTTTTACAGTTTCGGCAATGTTGTTTACCGCCCTCTCCAATAAAGTGAGGGCCGTGGCAGGAGGCGCGGCAAGGGCGAGGCGAGGCGGGACGAATCGACATACTGTTACTTGATTAGGGATTTTTTTCTGCTTTGAAAGAAGCTCCAAATTAAGCGATTTACTCAGATACTAACGATAATTTCTCTACGCATTGATTATTTTTTCGGTTCCCAGCGAGTATACGCGTGATAAAAATGAAGGCGGAAGGCGAAAGGCGAGTGTGAAACAATTATTGAACTGGATGCTACAGCGTTATAAAGGGGTGTTTGAAAAACCAGCGACATGGCCTGTAGCCTCAAGTCTCAGCTTTCGAATGGTTACTAACACTTCTATGAAAAGTTTATCTCTAGCGGATGAGGTCGTTTATTCAGTTGTATAATCCCGATGAGAAAGAATCAAGAATTAAAAACACAGATTTGAGCTATCGAGTAACTCCTAAAGGGCTGAAAAAAGCAGGAAAGGCTTTGAACTCATAGAGTTGAAAAATGCGCCATGATAAAAGAAAGTATTGATAATAATAACCCAACATAATAAACACTAGATACCTCGGTCTTTGGCAATGTTATAGTGGGTGTCCTTGTTCTCAAAGGCTGACTAACCTTCAGTGACATACTTCCAGAGGTTCTTGAACTCTGGAAAGTTTTCTAAAAAAAAAATGGATAAAAATCATCAACATGATGTTTGACGAAGTGTTTTTGTGAACGAATGTCAGTAGAAACAAACTTCTCTCCTCAGTCCTTCGGCGGCAGCAGCACTGAGTTGCTCGTATTGAGAAATTGAAACACGGCGGGGGCGGTATCCACCCTTAAAGTAAACTGAAGTGATTAAACAAATTGTAGGTGTCTAGATGTCGATTATGGCTTCTAATATATAACTGTACATGTAGAATGACGGCGTTGAAATTATTCGGACAAGATAACACACTTCACTGCCCTTATAGAAATGTGAAAGAAAAGCATGAAGGATAAAACTCTCGTCATATATCCATCCCTGATGGTGCGCCATGCATTCGACTACATTCGTAGCATCGCCAGAGGGATTGATCGCATGTTTCCGGCCTTAACAATGACGCGCGATGAGCTACCGATGCATTGAGGTCAGTGCTACTATCCTCCCAGACAAGTCTGAATTCACCCATCTCGGAGAGATAGAAGGCTAGACGACCCCTAAGCACGGGATCAAACCACATACCATTCGACTGATCGGCCGGGTGAGGCGCAATGGTTGAACGTGCTATGCACCACACAGGTTTCTTTATAGCAGTGTTTAAAGCTAAAAATGTTTAGCTCTCGGCGTTAATCAATCTTCAGGAAATGCGCCATGTATTCTTCTTCAATTTTTGACTTTGTTTAAGGTGACTCGCACTGGCCACCGCTGTTTCGAGCCAGTGTCACTTATCCTCCTAGACAAGTCTGGGACCAGTCGGGTACTAATTAACCGATCCCGGAGGGATGGATGACCTGGTAAGCCATGAGCGCGAGCTCGAACCATTGATCATGTTTGCGATCAGGGTACCTCTATCCACTACACCAAATGCATTTAAAATAGCAAAGTTATAGTACTATAATTATATCTCCAAGAATGTTGAGTGATTTGCAAAACTTGTAAACCCACAGCGACGTACGAGGCGCTCCCGGTATGACTGAAACATGGATTCAACTCCCGCCTAGGGACGAAAGTTTTGCATATCGCACAACATCATTGGATACTGCTGAGATAATTTGGATCAACATGTAATTTAGAAGACTATGGCTTCTCACTGGACAGAAGAGAAATTCCAATCCATAAGCGAGATCTTGATATAAAACAACACTCATATACCCCAAGCGATTCATAGCATTTCTCAGTAAATTTTCAGTTTATTTGATGAATATGCTGAATTACCCCTCACTAATCAAGAAACGCATAGAACTAACGAATCCTTCGCCTTCCGTAATCGCTATAGTGGCCATAATTATCGCATAGAATGAAAAGATTCGAAACAAAAACAAATTTGCCGCTCAATACACGTTATGAAACAGGTTAGCAAAGGCCGATAGAACAGCTGGTTGATGAAGGACGGTTTCTTCGTCACAAAGAAAATTTTAAATATTCTAAAAACACTTAAAGAGGCAAGGAGAAGGTTAGAGAAGGGGATAGAGGATATGCAGAATCTAGAACACAACAGAGATGAACGAAATTGTTTGTAAGCAAAAATCGTGTTAGATCTCGCACAACAGTCAAGAATAAAAGTGAAAATAAAGGATTCAATTCAAAAACAAGAAAGCCAATGTCTTTGAGAACTTACCATGCTGAACAGATTAGCTGGTGCAGCATCATCTTCACGAGTAAGGCTCTCCACACCATCCGTAGAATTGGACCAGCGCAATAAGAAATCAAGTCTCGACTTCGGTATCCTTTCACCCATTGCGCGAATGATGGCATCAAGTGATGACTGGCCATCCTGTAATACATCAGCGATAAAACTTAGGATTCACAGGTGCATTCGGTGCTGCTCGAGGATGGCTTTCTTCGGCGATACTGCTGAACTCTGATCAAATAGATTCTCGCTGGAATCTTGCGATAAGTGGCGTTCTCATGTCACAAAGCAGTTGTTGGCTCTATGGATCGGATAGAACATCCCAGCCTACATCCTCCCATAACGGCAATCATTAGGTCTGACAAAACTACGTTACAAAACACACAAGACGTAACTGACCTTCTCACTCAAGCGAATTTTGTTAAGAGTGATAGATTCATCGTAGCGGGTGGGGGAGGGGGAGAGCAGGGGGAAAAAGGAATTGGAAAGGGACAGGAGGGGGGAAAAAAGGGGGGGAAAAGAAAGGAGGGAGAGAGTGAGAAGGAGAAAGGAGGGGGGAGCAGCAGAGAGGGGGGGAGAGGGAGGGAAAAGAGGAGAAGAGGGGGGAGGAGAGAGGAGGGAAGAAGAGAAGG